>JARKIB010000315.1:0-151725 GCA_029378385.1 Mycena metata | reverse complement strand
AGAATAACAATAAGCAGCTGCAGGAAACATAAAATAAATGACGTGCCGTGGGTGTGTAGCTCAAAGGTAGGTATACTACAGCCGAAAACGGTGATGGTGCTAATTAATATACAGGATATTCTACGTGGTTCAAAAAAGGTACGCTCAACTACAGTCGAAGTCGGGATGGTATATATATTTCATACAGGATATCCTACAGAATGCAAGAAAGGTACGTTATAATACAGCCGAAATCGGCGGAATGCTAACGACGATTATACTACAGGCAAAATCGCCGGAATACCTACAATAAGAACGAGCGGAAGCGGGGACAATGGTCCTATGAGAATGAGTTTGTGCTCGTTTAGGGTGACACTGGAACATTCAGGAACACGGGACATGGGAGGTCCGATGGCGACTTGGAAAGCAAGAAGGTGCCTTTTCCCTTGCTCCAACGATCCGAGCACTGCTAACCAACACTCGATGGACTCGTAGGGTTCGGAAGCAAGTTATTGTGTCCTCATCCCAGGACGGCTTCTGTTTCCCATCACTATCTTGTTCCTCGCGATCGTCGACTTAGGTTACAACCCGATGTATCTATCTCTGTTAATCATCAGCAGTGCTTGATTACGAATAAAGCTCCGGGGATCCAAGGAATCTGAATAATTACCTGATCCAGTACATCAGAATCCCAAGGGTAGAATCCCAATGATCAGATGACTTGAAAAATTGCCTTTTCTGGATTGTTTGGCGACTTAATTTGCTTCCAATTTGCGGACCCCGCAAATTCTAAATTTGCGGGCCGCGCAAATGACGCGCAAATGATAAGCAAATGATAAGCAAATGTTATATTTGCGGGCCCCGCAAATGATAAGCAAATGAGAAGCAAATGCTAAATTTGCTTACAATTTGCGTATAATTTGCGGGCCCCGCAAACGGTAGCGTGCACCCAGTGTATTTAACGCCATTCTGTGGTGCGGGATGTCCAAGAATTGACAGGGACGTACTACGGTATCGATTAAGCGGCCCACAACAAGTTTGGGCCAAAAGGTCCCCATGTAGCTCGAAAACGGGACATGTTGAATCGGCGATCAGAAAGCTGCTGATTGTCATAAAAGCACCCTGCCGTTTTTTTACTGTGAAGTGCACAGAGAAGACGGGCCTATTGCATACATAGGTTTTTCAAGTCGCCAAAGACACCTATGTCAACGGCCGGTTCAAAAATGTATTCCGGTACTCTTAACTGTGGAACATAATTTGTTGCGCTTCTACGTTATTTGGGTCAATTTGGCCTGCAAGAAAGATTGATCTCCGGTGGGCCCGCAACAGGTCCGATTCCCCAGCTGCAAATTGGAGGCTTTAATTCATGTCCTCGAGCTCCAGTTGACACTTTGGACTGAGTGATTTGGGCCATTTTTGGCTAAGATTGGGGTAAAACAATCTAATTGTTGCGCTTCCCGGTTAATTACTGTATATTCAAATACGGGTGAATATGGTATGCTCCAGAAGGGGTGGAGTTGGAGCAGCACATGTATGTCAATACAGCACCTGCATGTTCCTTTTGAGGACCACCGCGGGTAATACACTTCCTTCCGCCATTCAAAAGTGGAGCTCGATCACAAACAATGGGGACAAATCGAAGAGCGCCACTCCCGTACACTGTTTTGAAAAGAGCTGTACTGTATTATCGACAGTCATCGTGCACCTCCCTGTCGATATCGATGGAATACAGAAAATTGGTATTCATATTGTGGCCAGCACTAAATTTGCCGTTGGCCGCTGTTGCACATTCTTTGCAAGGTCCGACCGAGATCCCCTCTGCGAGTACAACAGGTTAGTGCTTATTCACGGTCGCCATCACCAATTTGGCTAGAAGCAAGTTGCAGGGAGAGTTGGTAGGTAACCAAATGACCCTGAGGTCTTTGCTAAGCATACAGCTGTTTTCAAAAAAGTAGACGGGTTTGATCGAGCGGTGCTCCTCGATTTGTGCTTACAACTGTTTACAGATTAATCCACGGCTGTCGAGTCCAATCTTCCGAAACCCACTCAACTTGTCTCAATCCAAATCTCTTTCTATGGGAAGGGATAGGGAAGGTGTCTCCACGGTCTGACTAGCATCACTGGTTGAGGGATTCAAATTTTTCACCACAAGTTACACTGAAAAATATTGTTCCTTTTCCACACATTTTTCACCGAAAAAGTGGGTGGAAAATTCAAACATTTTTCACCACTTTTGGCCTTCTTTTGAATTTTTCACCTCAAGCTCAAAAAATCATGAAAATGATTTGAGTTTTTCACCTACTTTTTCGGTGAAAAATGTCTGAAAAACAAACAACATTTTTCACCAGAAATTGTGCTGAAAAAGTTGAATGCCTCAACCAGTGCATTGTATACAGACTACAGAAGAATTTACGGGCTCGATGACGTCGTTTGGGCGTAGCAGTCAACAAAAACAATGAGCACCACTCAGTCAAACCCATCTACGTTTTTAAAACAGTTGCATGCTCCCCCAAATTTTGTGTACGGACAATTCAATTTTGCTTCAACTTCACATCAAAACTGATTGATGCCAACAAGGTGGTTCAAAAGTCAACGAGAACTCATGGGGATGTCAGAGGTAGGAAGATTTAAATGATCTTTCAGTCGATAACAACTGATGACAGCTGAGTCATGGCTTTTTACCTGGTAAAAATGGCAACCTTCCGTACTCAAATATATTCAGATACGCCGCAACCTCCTCCTTTTGGAGCATATCATATTCACCCGTATTTGAAATTTTAATTTTTTGTATTTTTGGCCAGCACTACAACAGGTATCTGTGGACGTGAACCACCGTCGTTGATTCGCGAAGACGCCGTGGCATTGGTCGGCTCGGTACCGGTCTTTATTTCGAAGTTCAAAAGTGAGCCAAACCCGTTCTTACGTTGTATGAATTCCTCTGCAAGACTCGGAGGCGATTGAAAAGACAAGTCATTCAATGACATCTATCTGCAGTTCAGGCACTTTATTTCTGGTTCAAATGATTCTCTCCCAGTAATATCAAGCGCTCCAAATGTTTCACTGGAGGTTTCAATTATGCACGAAGAAGGTCTAGAGGAAAGTGAAGTGACATTCATCCTCTATCTTTGCATGGCGGCAAGAAGGCGCCATAGGATATCTCCTTCAGTCCAGCACGAGGGCTATAAAAGCACCCTAGAACTACAGGTGAACGCAACTACTTCCAACCTACACATCCATGCTTCCCCAAGACATCGTAAGAGCCTTACCCACAAGGCTATGATAAACGTTGACTTTTCTCCTTCCTTTTAGCCCGCTCCTACCGACATTCTTGTCATTGGTGGAGGGCCCGCTGGTGCCTTCGCTGCTACGGTGTTGGCCCGTGGTAAGGACGACAATACAACGGTTCCAGCCAGCTCTGCTGACCCAAATTCACACAGAGGGCTTTGAGGTAACCCTTTTGGAAAAGGACCACTTCCCTAGATACCATGTCGGCGAGAGCATGCTTCCCTCGTGCCGCCCGTTCATGCGCTTCATTGGCGTCGAGCAAAAGGTGGTCGATTACGGTTTCAGTGTGAAGGTATTATGAATATTTGCATTTTTTGTAACACCGCTCATATTGGGATAGCGTGGAGGCGCCTTTCTCTTCAATCACATGAAGCGAGAGGGTAAGTCTCGTTCAACCCTCTGAATTCATCCGCAATTGATAATTTTGACCAGGTTACACGGACTTCATCAACCCCGATCCCTCGAAGGCTGCTTGGAACGTGGTTTGTTGTATTCACCTGCCATACAGATGTCTAGTAATGATTTTCTCCCAGACCCGTGCTGACTTCGACGAGATCCTCCTTAGGAACGCGTCCGAAAATGGTGTACACGTCCTCGAGGGCGTTTCCGTGAACTCGATCAAATTCGCGGTCGAGAACGACAAGAAGCCTGTTTCCGCGGCATGGAAATCCGACACCGGCGCAACCGGTGAAGTTAAATTTAAGTGGCTCGTCGATGCCAGTGGACGTAACGGAATCATATCCACCAAATATCTCAAGAACCGCAAGTTCAACCAGGCGTTACGCAGTGTTGCCTTCTGGGGATACTGGACGGGCGCCGGGATGTATGCGCCAGGAACAAGTCGCGAGAACGCCACCTGGCTCGAGGCCTTCACTGGTAAGTGTATTCTATATATTTTCTTGGCCGTATATTCCTTCCTGTATTCACAATTTCTCTCAGATGAAAGTGGCTGGGCTTGGTTTATTCCTTTGCACGGCGGTAAAGTGTCAGTCGGTGTTGTACTCAAAGAGGATTCCAGCAATGCGAAGAAAGCTGGACTCTCTGGTCCGGATGTGAATGCTCAACACTACCACAATCAGCTCAAGCTTGTCCCTGGCGTTGCCCGTTTGCTCCAGGGTGCGAAATTCCTTGGGGAGGTGAGGTCCGCTGGCGACTACAGCTACTCTGCGTCGCAGTATGCTGGCCCCAACTATCGCATCGCCGGAGATGCTGGAGGTTGGTTTCCAACCTTGATTCTCGTCGAGAAAAGTTCGCTGATGCCATTTTATAGCTTTTGTTAGTACCTTCATCGATTCTACTCGCGCGGAACCTTAATTATTTGCCTTTAGATCGACCCCTTCTTCTCCTCCGGGGTGCATCTCGCATTCAGCGGCGGGCTCTCCACGGCTAGCACCATTGCGGCGTCCATCCGCGGTCACTGCACTGAGGAAGAAGCGATCCAATTCCACAACGATAAGACAGGTACAAGCTACACCAGGTACACCCAGATTACACCCCATGAGTTCGAGATCGCTCATTGCGCATGCTTAGATTCCTCCTAGTTGTCCTTAGCGCTTACAGGCAGATCACCTCCCGATCTGTGGATATCCTCTCTGAGATCGAAGAAGACAACTTTGACCGGGCGTTCGACTTTATCCGCCCAGGTAAATTCTCATTCCATTCTACTCACGGTTCATTGTTTGATATTTCTTTCAGTCATTCAAGGGGCGGCGGACACACCCGGTCCGACTGTAACAGAGGAGAAACTCCAGAATGCGATGGATTTCTGTCAGCACGCGTTGGGTTTCACCGATCCCGAGATGCACGAAGCCGCCGCCAAGCGCGTGGATCCCGTGCTCCTGGCGGACGATGGCCCTATCTTGGGGCCCAAGGAGGTCATGGCTATTGCCGGCGACGACGAAGAAGCTGAAGCCGTGTTGCGTCGCGTCAATTCGTGCAAGGTCATATTCTCAGCCTTTGTTGGTGGACTCTGGTAAACTGATACCATTTTAGGCGCTCGAGGCCGTTCATTGGCAGCCGAATTTCCGCGGTGAAACTTTCAACGGTCTCTCGATTGTTATGGAGCAGGGCAAGCTGGGTCTCCAGAGAGCGTTTGGATTTGATGGGGCGGATTTGACCGGCTTGGCTTCTGGCCTGGCCTGACTGGAGCCATCCAGTTCGGTTCGTCTATAATGTATGCTCTGAGTTCAGTAGCCTCCTATGTACCCCCCTTTTCTCCTGAAACACGAGATATTCTCTTCACTACGAACCGGCGAGACCTATACACCTTCGTGAAGTTCCAGGATGTATAAGCATCTAAAACTCCTCGGAGTTACATCGTCGTGTTTTTCTTTCTTTTGGCGAACGGCTCAACCCAAGTTCAACCGTGAGAATGTTCTGATGCTGGCTGCCCGGCTGGCTCGGCACATCACTTGATGCGGGTTTGTATTCTGAGGTTTGTTGTATTCTTTTGAAGAATCACTGGCAATGAATGCCGGCCTGTCTCTCCTCAAGTATCTAATCCCCCAGTTTAGAACTCATGACAGGTTGAAAATACCCTGCACTTTCAATTTCGACGAGCGAAATATGAATGTTGAAACGTGGTTGAAACCGTTCATAGACAGTAATGAGAACTTGCGAATCCCAGGAATGTTCATGGAGCGCTGGGACTAACTTTATGATGTCTCATTCAGCCGTGGCTCCCAATGTCGGGTATAAGATACTGCAAATAACACCCACGGAAATAAAACTATGGCTAGACTCGATGTCACCTAGACTGTGAGACCCGGACCCAGGACAAGATCCTCGCACATCTGGGTGAAGGTCCAATTCGAATTGGCCATGATGATATTATCGATTGCACCCAGCGCCTCGTCGGTGATGCTGGTGTTGGATCTCTTCCAGCCCTCCGCAATAGGGAGGCGTTCTTCACGGAAGAAAATTTCAACGAATCTGCCAGTGGTAGGTTCGAATCAGAGAAGTCCTGGCAACCGAAATTCTGACATGTGAGTCTAGCACGTACTGCTTCGGGGCCACGCCAGTGAGGGGATTCCCCATAACGGCCAGGTATAACGAAGATTCCCGCGTTCGGAAGGCGAATTCCTTCGGCGTGTTGGTGGTGTTGGGATTAGTTGCAAGAGAAATCGCGAGTCTGTCGTGCATAACGTGTCCGGCGGACGTTGCATTGTAATAGTCCACCCCAGGGTTCGAGTTCAGGAGGCTGGAGAAAATGGTCTCGTTGAAGTGCAGGTTGTCCCCGAGGGCGAAATCCCCACGGGATAACGACGCGTCATGTTCAATTAAACTGTGTCTGGAGAAAGTTAACACAAGGCTTGCCTGGTTTTGAGGTCACGTACAGCTTCAGAGCGTCGAGGTCCATCGTGGCGAGAGCGAAACTCGACAAGAGACCAAACTTTGCAGCCTGTGTTAGGGCCTCCGATACGATATTGAAACCATCTAAGAGTCAGAAAAAACATCAGTACTTAGGGCGCTATCATAATGAACTTCATTTACCGAGCATGGCCTCCGCGATCATTGGGACAGAAATGTTCTTTCCCGAGCGAGGAAGATAACCGTGGTTCGCGAGGCTGGGTGTTCGTGAGCTTCACATCCCACACATTATAATCCGGGATCTACGTACGTGTTGAGACCTGGGCAAGGTGAACGAACATCTGTTGGCCCGGGGGCAATCCATACATTGTTGTCGCTGGAGCTGGAGCTGGAATAGGTGGCAATGACCCCACCAGAAACAGCGAGGAGGAGAGCTTGGAGGAGAGAGAGTTTGAAGAGATTCATCATGTGGCTGGAATTTTTGCGAAAACGAGGCTTCATTTATAAGGAACACGGGAATACAGTGCAGCATGCCGGGGCTTCGGTGTTACCCATGATATCGTCCAGGTATCTGGTTCCACTGTCATCGTCCCAGGCCGCAGTCGAATGAAACCTGACGACGAGGATGGTTACTGACAACATTCCCCGTTCGGCATACTACTAGCACTGAGTACGCCAATATCAAGTACTCAGTATGCCGAACGGGGAATGTTGCGCGATATTCGTCTCAGGTTGCATGGTCTTTGGCAACATAGAAAGGTTGAAGTTCGAGAACGTCGACCTTCGAAATTGAATTTACTGATCGTTTAAATTTTGTCAACGGAGTTGGGGTTGAAATATGGACTGTGCTCGGGCCCTACCATGCTAATTCCGCACTCTACTGATTGGGAGCACAGTCGTCGTGAGTTCTCAGTAAGGGGAAGGCCAACTGTGTCTTTCAGGGTCGCCGAACGTAGCTGACTCGGAAGGTACGTCTACCGATATCATGTAGCGCCAGGGAGACTAACCTCGGATCACCACTGTGGTCTGCACGACATACGTCTACCGGAGGCAACCACGAGGCGGACCCAGGCCGCCCAATAGTCGGAACACCGCACTATGCCTACGCGTAGGGCTTCGACCCGTCCGTTTAACGGGACGGCTGTCAAAAAAACAGCCGTTTTCCTCGACGGGGCTCGGGCACCCGGCCTTATGGCGCAGACACCAAGGCTCTGACGGACGGGTCCCGTCCGTCAGACCCGTTACGGCCGTCGACGGGTTGTCGCACACCCGATGCATGCTGGGCCAATAATTTGGACAACATGAACTAAAAATTGGTTCGAATATTTAGTTATGTCTCCCAAGACTCACCAGGATCCACTGTGGGGTCCATACCACGCAGTCTGTGTTGTTGTTCTTTACAAAGTAAGCGTGAGAACTTTGATCAAAAGTCGAACTACTTACTTACAGGTTGATCTCCAAGGCAGGATTTTGCAAAGGAGTTCGAAGGATATGTTGCATAGAAGACCTTGGATGTAACTCTATCGACATAGAACTCGACGGCATTTTTGCAGCCGACATGTTTTTGAACGCTCAGGGTCGGGCATCTCGGCCTTCCCGAATTCCAGCATCTGCGCGAGTGGTTCCATATATGAAGCACCGCAAAGGAAGAAAATCTAACCTGCTACTGAAAGCTATGAAGCAGGGACTTGGCACCAACATACAACCACCCTTGGTCCCGTATATTCGCCGGAACTTTAGCTCGACCCGTCAACCCGTCGACGGCCGTTAATGGGTGAAACTGGTCTACCCTAGTCTCTCCTAGACAGATGCTACAACAAAATTATGCTCGTACCTCGCATGTTGTAACCCGTCCCCTAGCCGGCCGTCGAAAACAGATCCTCAATGGCCTGCCGGACAGGTTCCGTCCCGTCGCGACGGGACCACTCTTCCCGCGTAACACCCATGCCGCAGAGATCCAACGAGGACCCCCGGCTCTTGCTCTCCGCCACAACTACACTTTTCGTGAACAGTGGAAGAAAGCGCAAGAATTCATGTCTGCCTTTCCTTTGAAACTTGCAAGAGCGAAGAAAGTCAGCTAGCGTATTTTATTTATCTATTTTTCCCTCACCGCCAGCCTTGACCAAAATTGACTCAGACCAATTTGAGATCTGGCAGTTGCTCTATTATTCTTCCGACGTCGAGCAAGTTGGGCAAGGCCGAAGACTTGGTGTTAAACTTGGTTGACTCGCTTATCCCCTGTCTGTCAAGTCAACAACTTGCATTAACACTGTCAACATCATTTGCTCTCCTTCTTGAACTATGGAACGGACCGCACTTGCCCCAATGCCCTTCCACCGACGCTCCTGGGCCCGCAACACCCTCGTAGCGCTCAACTGCATCCTCCTTGCCGTCCCACCCACGCTGCTCGCATTCGACTGGGGCCTAATCCCCGAATCCTCCACCAACTACACGCTTGCCCTCGCCGGATCCGCTGGTCTGACCATCTCAGTCCTGCTCTGCTACGCCAGTGCGAAGATCGGGCTGACCTCGCCGGCTGCGGAGGCGTGGGCAATCGTGTTCACAGGCTGCAGTGTCCTGGGTTCGTCCTTGCGTCTCATACCACTACCGCGACTAACTATTACTACTCGGCATATCACAGCCCTCTGGCCGAAAGCCTACATCCAAACGCTCAACCGCTTTCTCGCGTACTGCAGTTACCAGCTCATGTTGACGATCTCTGGGCTTCTCACCGTCCCAGCGTGGAATGCGCTCCTCCGCGTATCGGGGATGGAACACCGAATCGTGGTCATTTTCGTTTGGTTCTTGTAAGTTGCCTTGTTTCTCGAACATAATTAATTGGGACTTGATCTGCAGTGGAATGTGGATACAACCTGTATATTATCCGCCGCCTCTTATCGCAGAGGACGACGAACCGACAGGATATGGCGCAGTTTAGTATACAGTGATTAACCGGGAAGCGCAACATAACGTAGAAGCGCAACGGCGGTTATTTAACGCCATTCAGTTGTGCGAGATGTCCAAGAATTGACAAGGACGTACTAATGTATCGAATTGAGCAGCCTAAAACAAATTTGGGCCGAAAGGTCCCCATGTAGCTCGAAAACGGGACATGTTGAATCGGCGATCAGAAAGCTGATGATTGTCATAAAAGCACCCTGTCGTTTTTCTTTACCGTGAAGTGCACAGAGAAGAAGGGCAAAGTGCATACAGAGGTTTTTTAGGTCGCTGAAGACACCCATGTCAACGGCCGGTCCAAAAATGTATTCTGGTGCTCTTAACTGTGGACTATAATATGTTGCGCTTCTACGTTATTTGGGTCAATTTGGCCTGCAAGAAAGATTGATCTCCAGTGGGCGCGCAACAGGGCCGATTCCCCAGTTGTAAATTGGAGACTCTAATTCATATCCTCGAACTCCAGATGTCACTTTGGACTGGGTGATTTGGGTCATTGTTGGCTGAGATTGAGGTGAAACACTCTAATTGTTGCGCTTCCCGGTTAATTACTGTACTTGTGTCAGGATGGCAGTAAGGATGAACGGTGAGCTCTAAGCCATCGGATCCATCGTAACGCTGACAGCAATTTTAATATAGGTATTCGTCTTCTGTCTGAGATCGCAGACCATGCCAACAGGCTCCAAGCGACGAGAAACGCTTGTACCACAGCGCATCTCGAAACAGCTTGGTTCAATGTTTATGGCGCCTGGACCTCCCCTATCGCTCCCCGGCTGAATTACACATCTCTCTCTTCATTCATGGAAGGCTCACAGACCTCGCCCGGAACGATTTTATTATCGCACCTGGCTCTCCATGGCCCTATCATCCTCTAGTTGCTCCACAACGCCCTCCTTGCCGCCCGTGCGCCGTGGTTCATTTTATTCCTCCGTCGTCTCCAGCCCTAAGGATTCCAAGCAGACTGAGTCCTAGATTTGCTCATTGCTTGTACAAGGTCCTGTACATTTGCGTTCTTTGGATTATCCCAGCTTCGAGTTGGCTTCGTTGGGGAATCCTGGAGCTTTACCGGTTGCATTCCATCGGTTTTCCCACGGTTGAATCTTGTGCATGAGACAATCAAATTGGGTTTACACCTAACTTAGCGATTCCTGGGCTTTTCAACTCATGTGTTGGTGGTCGGCGAGCCATACAAACCCCCAGATCCCGGACGCCGAAATGGACTGATCAAATCATGGCAACAAAATGTTAGAACACATTATCCACCTGACCCAAAGCAACCATCAGGGTCTCGGAGGAAGCAAGTGATAATCTCGCCGCGCTGTGTCACCTGGCGTTTTGCCGTGCCGTTGCGGCGTTAGTATGCCCGTTTTGGAAAATTGAACCAGTCCATTGGCGTTTTCAGCACGAGTTCCCACGTCTGTCCAGTTGAACCACGCTTCGAAATGCTTGTGTGCCAAACAAATACCCTTCTCGCATCCTCTCCTCCATCTTGAAGGATGTCTAAACCCAAATCCCCTGCTAATGTGGTCGTTCTAGGCGGGGGTGGTGCTGGTACTTGGTCTCTTTCCTTCCATCAGTATCGCTCATTTCTTCTCTAGGTGCGCGCATCGCTCGCACCCTCGCCCAGCAGTTGGGAGGGGCAAAAGTCACTCTCATTGAGGCTCGTGAATACTACCTTCATTATCCTGGGACCCTTCGCATGCTTGGTCTGTCCCGCATTTCCCTCGGCCAGGTTGCATTTAACTTGCCTTGCAGTAACCGCAGAACCAAAGCTTGAAGATAAAGTATTGATCTCGTACGACCGACTCTTCGCAAACACGACCGGCACCGTTGTGCATGGTACTGCCACCTCCATTGTGCGCAGCACGGATCAGCGTGGCGGTCATGTTTCGCTAGATTCGGGGGAGCAAGTTCCCTACGATGCGCTTGTAATTGCCAGCGGTAGTGTATGGGAGGGTCCGCTTGCGTTTCCGCGGGCCAAAGCCGCCGCGCTGGAGCATATCAGCGAGTGGAGAGAGAACATCAAAAACGCGCAAGGGGTGGCGATTGTTGGCGGCGGACTGGTCGGAGCAGAGATTGCAGGAGAAATTCGAGACATATACCCGGTTAGTTCAACGCTCAAGGTTATATGCCACTTTCTGACGGCCCTTGGTAGGATAAAAAAATGGCCCTTGTCCAGCGGGAGAACCATCTCTTTGTGTCTCGTTACCCAGACAAGTAGTAAGTACCCCGATATTAGCTGGTTTTGATATTAACTAACCCGAGTCTAGTCGAATTGACGCCGATAAGCGTTGGAAGCAACGCAACATTTCTCTAGTCTTCGAGGACGAGATTGAAGAAATTCCTTCGTTCCCGGCAAGCGGCGTGATGACGAAGAAAGGCGCCGTCATTGAGGCGGATTTAGTGGTAGGCAACACTGTGGTTCGATTTTTTGGTTGTAATGATGTCCCAGATCCCGACCCGTGGCGGGCGCCCCAACACCGCCGTCGTATCGACTCTCGGTCCAGGGCTTCTGTCCGAAGAGGGATATATCAAAGTCGACCCTCACCTCCAAGTCAAGGGTTTGCCAGGGATTTTTGCGGCTGGTGATGTGCTTGATTGGCAGGAGGTCAAACAGGTAGCAAAGGTTCCGGGGCATGTTTCCGTGGTCGTCGCCAACGTCAAAAGCTTCATTCGAAATAAACGACAGACGGCCATTTACAACGGGACGTTCGAGCTCATTGTCGTCACCAACGGCGCAGTGAGTGTTACTCATGTACTGTATTATTTCGTTCAAATCGACAGGGGGGGTGACGCGTGACAGGTTCAACCATTTCGACATTTCGGCAGGGGTCAAATTTTTGCGTGACACCTCGAAAATTTCGGCACTCGAACTGAAAATTTTGCCTTTTTTGCACCTTTTGGGGAGTTTGGGGACCTGTGTGACCGCTGGGAGGTTCGACAGAGGCCCGAGTGACGCGTGACCGCGACCAAAATTCGACATCAACAGGGGGCTGCGTGACGCGTGACTGTCGATTTGAACGAAATAGTACAGTACTCTTCTTCTTTCTCATCCTAACCACCCGCAGAATGGAGGCGTTGCGTTTATCGATAAGCTCTGGGGGTTACGTTTTGGAAACACTTTTGCGAAGATGATCAAATCGAAGGACCTTTTCATCGGCCCTACCAACAAGGCGCTAGGCCATTGAAGAGTGTTGGACACCGATTGTTATCAATACCCATGTCGCATTTCGGATGGTCTTCGCTATTTGCATACAGTATGATCACATTCAGCCCGTCAACGATTTAACTTGCCAGAGGGCCTTATTTTGCTCGTGGTGAATTGTCAACGCCAAGACGCTCGAGGCGAACCAATCTTGACAGAATGCATATAAGAAGTGGCCTTCTGCTCAGATGCGCCAGTTAAGCACAAGCCGTCGGCTGTTCACATGGACAGCGTGGGGATGACCCAACTTGAATTAGCACTAAGTTCATACGTTGATTGCAAAAGTTTGGGTTCCACCGAGGTGTTGACAAAAAGCAAGACGAAGCAGCCCATGTTCAACCTCGCCCAGTCACAGAGGAAAGACTCGTGCGCACAGCAGCGGGCCGGTTCAAGGTTGGAACGGTGCAGAACAGCATGTAAAAACACCTGTCAGCTTCCATGCGCATGTCGTGGAATATCAGCGTAGGACAAGTCGGGTCGAGATATTTGGACGCACGAGACACCGCTTCCTGCGTTGATCCAAGAGAATGGATACTTGCATGTATGCGAGAGGACAATGATGTGAAATTGCAATAGGAATCCGTTATACGCACATGTTGAACGTGCGGCGTCAATTGAATGGCGGCGAAGACTCCGAAAACTTGCCGAAATGTCCTTGCCTATTGTCGTTAACTTGAAGTTTTTATTGCGTGGATGAAAGACAGGTCTGAGTATTACATCGTAGTCCGATGTACAGGGTGACGCTGGTACAAACAATCTAGTCAAGAAAGGGGGGGAGTAAGTAAATGTCAAGAATTCAATATTTCACTCATTCGCAATCACTACATTCCTCGTGCACCAAGAGGACAGCGCGCTCGTCCCATCGAGGAAGCTTTTTGAGTACCAGATGGGTGAACTCTCGGGGGTGATAACCCATAATTTCATCAAACGTCTCTCTGTCGTATTTGTATACTCTGAGCCCCCACGAGTGATCCCACGCAGCGGTGAATCGAATTTCTTCAAGTGCAGAGTAGGCGGGGTGATCAAGAATTCGAACAAGATGTTCCAAAGGAGCCGGGTCCCGATCTTCGATTGTGAGTTCCGAGCTGTACCACTTGATTCGGACGCCGATGACGAGCTGTCCGACACAGGGTGTCTGGATACGCCCAAGAAGGGAGACGAGTTGGCGCGAGATATCCAGAAAGAACTCGAAAAACCCTTCATCATCGACTGCGTATAATTCAATCGCGCCGTCTATTCGGAGACTTTGCAGACCTGTGTTCGTGCTGAAATCGATATTTTCAACGAAGGACGCTGTGAAGCCCGAATCAATATAATCCAGGTAAAAAAGTTGGGACTGACATGATAGATCACGCGTCGTGATGTGTATTGCAAAAGAGGTTAGATGCGGGCCCAACCGACGAAGGAATTTGCTAAGTCCCCCAGCAACCACGGAGTCCATCCCACTGGGTTCCAGTACGAGGATCAGACGGCGAACGACAAGGCCAGGCGATGTCGAGTCTGCGCCAAGCCAGTCTCGACTGCATTGATGCTTGAGAAATGTGCCGTCGAATTTTAATTCCTCCAATTCGGGAGTGGTCAGGGACACAATGGGAGAAGATTTATCAGTCCATTGGATGCCCCGCAGATGGAGTGTCTTTAGTTTCGGGAACCGTAAGACAAGTGCGGCAAACTCGGTGAAGGACGAAAAAGTCGTAGCACGGAGAGCGAGGGATGTGACGTTGGGTGGGGTGGAGGTTAGACACGGAAAGGTTCGCATTTGTATTTCGATGCTTTTGAGGCGGAGGAAATCGGTGAGGCGTGCCAGAAGTACACACATGCGCTCACTGCAGTCCCCACCTTCTTCCAGCTCGATGGCCGATAGTGCGTGGACGTAGGTGTTATCTGGAGAGGCGATGAGATCGAGGAAGTTGGAAACATCTTCAAGTCTTCGGAGACGCAGACGCTGGTACAGTCTATGTCTGCTCGATGCGCACCATGCACGAGACACCAGACTGCATGCTCTTAACGCTGTATCCCCCTCGACTTTGGATACAATGAGATCCGTGAGCTCTGGAGGTAGCTCGAGACTCCCTGGGGAAGTTGACGAGCCCATCCGCGCCGCGCGGAGATGGTCGTTTTGAGTTGGTGACCTGGTCGTTGGAGGACCGTTGATCAGAAGGTTGATTTGGCTTTGTTGCATTCAGACGGCATCGGCTTGCTTTCAGCTTCCACCTCGACGCGTAGAATTTTCACTCTACGTGTCGCTGCACTCGTCTAACGGATCTGGGACTCTATTCATGCTCTATGGATCCAAGGCTCCACTCACGCTCTACGGATCGCGTTTCCCGTCAAAAATACGTTCAACTAGCGCGCTTGTACATGTACGCCGAATGGTGTTGGATCCCACTCGGTTGCGGCGCACAGACTATGTGGATCTCTCCCGATCCAAGTGGTTCCCTCTCCACCTCGAGGAACCGCGGGTCCACGTCCATTATTTCCGCCTCAAGAAGCAAACCATCCCCTTCCCGCCACGCACCGCCGGGTTCTTCTACTACTACCGCCCCAAACACTTGCCCGTCACCGCCAGCGGCGTCCGCTTCCGCGTCGCCCCAAGCTCGACTGCGTTCCCCATCGGCTTCGACCTGGTGCGTCCCGACGGCCAGCCCTGGGAGATCACCCTCCGCGCCATAGCAAGCACCCAACGCGGGCCCGTCATGAAGGAGTTTCTCGTCAATCAAGGTCTCGTCACCAAGGCGGAGCTCGAGCTCTGCGCCGCGCTCTGCCCCAGCCGAGGGCGCGGGGAGAGGATCGTGCTGCACTATTTCGGGCAGCCGTTCCTCGTGCGGTTCGACAAGGCTACTTACGTCCAGGTGGTGTGCGGCAGCGAGCTGCTCACGACCGACATCCGCGTCTTCCACGAGCAGCGCGCGCGTCGCACCAATGAGTATCCGTATTCTGGTCCGTCGGTCGTCTTCCTTCGTCGAGATGAACGCACACTGACTTACACTTGGTGGTGCCAGGGAGCGCGCTGGTGCGCTTCGAGCTCGCCGAGTCCGCCGAGCAGCCGCGCGCTGCGGTCCTGCGTGTGCTCAAGATGATCCAGCCGCCCAAGCTGCGGATTGCGGGCTATGACGGGCACCTGCCCGCCCCCGTCGAAGGAGAGCTGGTCGTTCGTCGGAAAATGGGGCCTGGGGCGCCTCTCGGACCGTGGACCAGGAAGCTGGACTCCAAGCTCGGGAAACCACTTGGACTGCTGCTCGACAGGGTGAAGATGCCGACGCAATCGTGATTTTTCGTTCGCGGTTCGTGCAAGGACGGCCTGTCCTTTCCTTTCTAGACCTTTCACCTAAGCATGTACAACAAATTCATTAATATTACTGTATGGCAAGAACGTCGCGTCGTGTACACGTAGAGGATGGGGGTATGGATGTCAAGTGAAGAAGAAAGAAAGAAGACGTGAAAGAATGGGGTAGGAGGCCTGTATGTAGTATGTCAAATAAATATACAACTGCACAAAGCAAAGAAAGAAAGAAAATCCCACTGTATTCCCTTCATTATTAGCAAAATCACGGCCCGCGTCGTCGTTGCTCGGTCATCCTCGTCTAATCAATCATCATCCTCGTCCTCCTTCGGCGGCGGCCCCCCACCCATCGCCGCCTTCCTAATCGCCTGCCGTATCGGATTCGACTCTGGCGCAATCTCCCCCCGCCTCTCCAGCCGGTCAAACACGACGAACAGCTTCTCCATCTCGCGCTCCTTCTCCTCGTCCGTCATCTCCGGCACGGGCTCGCGCGCCTCCTGCGCCGTGCCCGTGATGGGGTTGATGTGCTCTGCAGCGGCGGCGGCGAGCCCCGCGGGGGTCGTAGACGAGGACGAAGGCGGCGGCGGGGCGTTCATTATGCCCTTATTGAAGAGGAAGCCCGCGACGTTGCCGTACCCAAACAGCGTCGACATCGTCGTCGCTGAAAAGGTTCATCAGAATCGCGCGAAATGAGACGGGAAAGAAAAGCAAAACCCACCATCCGAATCGCAAATCACAAACAACATCTCCCCGACCGAATCCTTCAGCCGTGCATGGTACACGCTCCCCAATAGCCGCAGACAGCGCCCCAGCAGATCTGGCCGCCCCTCCAACGCGCCCGCCGCCGCACTCCGGTCCAAATCGGGCGGACACACCCAATCCCGCGTCCGCAGCCTCGACCCCTCATCCGCGACACACAGCCGCGTGATGAGCACGACGAGCGGCGACAGCTCGTCGTCCAGCGCATCGGGGCCCGCGTTCGGGCCCGCCTCGGCCCTTGCGAGCTCGCGCACGGCGGGGTCGTCCGCCTCGGTCGCGTCGGGGAAGTAGTGCGCGAACGCGACCTCGAGGAGGGCGTGTGCGCGCAGGAGGGTGTCTGCGGGGAGCTTGTTTGCGCCGTTTGTGCCGCCCGACGAGGCGGTGGGCGGGACGGGCGAGGAGGAGCGCGAGAGGGAGCGCCGGCCGGCGGCGAGGACGGAGAGCGCGCGGTCGAGGGTGCTGGACTTTGGGGAGGTGGGGGTGCCGGCGCGGACGGGGGAGTGCGTGCGGCTGGAGGTGGAGGAGGAGGAGTCGGCGCGGCGCGGGCTTGGGGGGATGACGATGGGCGGCGCGGGCGCAGCGACGTGCTTGCCCTTGGGGGAGGAGGTGCCGCTTGAGCGGGGGGACGCGGCGAACCACTCGGCGCGGAGGGAGGGGGAGACGGGGATGGTAATTAGAGAGTGAATTACGTGTGTTAGCGGGGCGGCCACGGGGGCGGGGAACGTCGGCGGCAGCGCGTGGAAGACGCGGAGGAGGGGAGGAAGGATCCTGAAGGGCCACACGGTTAGCGTACAGACAAAAAAACGGGGCCAGAGACGCACGGATCAAGTTTTGGACTCCAGCTATCGCCAATGACCTTGTTCGCGTCGCCGTTCTCCAGGGACTTGGGGTAGTGCATGAGGATGTTGAAGGTAAACTTGAGGACGTCCACCATGGCCTCCTTGGCCATCTTTGTGCCGGAGAGCAGGCTGACAAGCAGCAGGTCGAGCTTGTCGCCAATGATGTCGACAACGGTGCTCCCATGGCGCTTCTCCTCGACGAGGTTGGTTATGAACGCGGACGGGTGGACAGTAGCGAGGAAGAGGATCCGCGACAAAAGGAATATCTGATCCGGGTTCGAAGATTTCTAGAATTCGAAGAAACAATCGAGACGGCAGCTCAGTTGGCGCATTAGGGAATGGCGATACGCTATACGGACCTGGAACTGGGACATGCAGGTCTCGCCGCCGTTGACGTCCTTGCTGATGAATACTCTTCGTGCGTTCTCGATTAATAGCAGCGCGTTTGCGATACATCGCAGCGCCTCGCCCGACGCCTCGGGATCGTCTTTGAGAGACGCGACGAGACCAAGAAGGATGGTGAGATTTGGTGCTGTCCCGAGGGTTTCTGAGCCTGTAGGATTCTTGCCGAGGGTCTTTACGGCCAACAGAGCAAGGGCATTATCTGGTGAAAGAATGAGTGGATTTGAATTGATCACACGCGGATCTGGAAGCGAATGTGGTACCTTTTGCAGATATACGGGACTTGTTCTTGAGGTCGGTGAGGAGGGATTGGATGAGTTCCGTGCGCGAGGCAGCGTCGAATGTGAATGGTCCCGCTGTCGCGTTTCAGCCGCGAGTTAAGGAAGAAACAAAGGAAGTATATACCATTTACTATGGAATTGAGGACTGGCTGGACATCTGTGGCAGAAGCAGCGTGGTACTGCTGCAGGATTGTGGACATTGGGGGGAAGAGGGCAAAGGTTGCCACGGCGTCAAGATGAAACGCGTCCGGCCCGCTAAGTAGCTTATAAGTAATCCGATCTTTGTTCACAACCACAATCTCCCTGGACAACACTTTCCCCCTTCATCCAAACCCCCGGTCGCTGCGGCCGCGGCGAGCGCGAGCGCAACACTGAGTACGGGTACGGACGGCTGAATACGGGTCGCGTGTGTTCAAGGTCGAAATAATTGGGAGAAGAACCCACAAACGTTTGAAGCTCATAGAGCTCAGGTGTGTTTTCTCTGAACAATTTTTATTCGCGGCTAATGAACATTGCAGTCCCCGTTTAACGAATGTTCGTGGTATTTTGCTACTCCGAGCAACGACAACGACGATCTCCCCGCTCGTACCAACGCCAACCACGGCCCGTGCTTTGCACGCGCTCGTAACCAAACATGCCTACGCCTCCCTACACTCCTCTCCTCGCCCCCCTCATTAAGTTCTCTGGTCCTCAAATCTCTCGTCGAATCACTTCGTCCCGGAAAATGGATCGGTCAACGCGCGTCGCTGGACGTTCCCGGCCGCGGGCGCGTTGTCGCCATATTCGCCACCAGATCCGTTGTCCCGTTACGCACAGGCACCACTCTTCTTCGGTGCCCATAAACTCCACGAAATCCTCCTCTCGCCGACCTAGTGAACTTAAGACAATCATCCTCTCGCGTCTCGCTCGGGACACTGCCCGGGCGCTCATTGCGCTTGGGGACGCTGTAAAAGCGCTGGGGTCGGCCGCGTCGATGCGCTGCGGGAGCTAGAAAACTTGTGCACCCGTGTACAGCGACTCCCACCCAGCTTGCACGATGCAATGGACTGCGCGCGCAGACCTTCGCTCCCTTCCCCAACCCAACCCTGCGCAAGAATTCCACCTCAAAGCGCGACATCTTCTTTGGCGCCGGAGCCACCACTGCCTCGGTGCGCGCGCATCTGGACAGCAGAGCGCGGCACCTTGGGCTGGAACCGGAGCGGAGCGCGTGTCGTGCTCCGGGAGCGGTTCTTGCAGTTGTTTGGTGGACGTTTAGTCGGAGGAAGAACGAGCCATCAGCTCGAACTAATCGTCGCTTACAGGGAGGATGCCAGCGCGAATGGGAGACGCCGAGGAAGAGGGGGAAGGTCGCTAACGTGTCAGAGGCAGAGTGGGACGCGTTTGAGCAAGATGTTGCCGAGTTTGAGGTCCAGCATGTCCGCGCGAAAGGAAATTCGCGTTTGGGTTCGTCGAGGGGCCGTTAATCAAGGTATTACGGTCCGACGTTGTCTTCGAGGTACTGGTCAATATTTCAACTGACCTCCTTCCTTTCAGGTTCGTGCTCGATGAAATCAATCTAGCAAGCCCCGAGATGCTAGAATGCATTTCCGCGCTCTTCAGAGTACGACCGCGTCCATCACGTTGACCGACTCGAGCCGGTTCCGCGCCACCCCGACTTCCGTCTTTTCGCCTGTGTGAACCCCGCCACCGACGTCGGCAAAAAAGACCTCCCGCCCCATATTCGTTCCCGCTTCACCGAGATCGACGTCCCTCCTCCAGGCGCTGATCGCGAGACGCTCCTCAGCATCGTCACGCAGTACATCGACGACCACGCACTGGGCGACAAGGGCGCCATCGTGAATGTGGCTGAGTTCTACGCCCTTGCTGATTCGCGCCAAGTCGCCTACGGGACAAACCACGAACCGCGTTATAGTGCCGCTTCAGGCGAGAATAAGCGCATTGAGCGGGAGGTTATGAATAGTGTGCCAGCTTCGAAGGCTTCTACGGCGGTTTTCGACACCATATTCTCCGTTGAGTGAGTACAAAGACTTGTACAAGTGTACCTGGGCCTCAATGTCACTGGCTGTGGGTCCAGGGTTGCACTTGCTCCCATTGACCAAACTGAGGGGCTGGATATCAAAACTGAGATAGCTCGAAGGCTCGACAGAAGATGGACGAAGTCGTCGCCCGTTTTGAGAAGATTGGACTTGGTCTCGGCCAACGGAAGTTCCGCTCCCGTGTTGTTCCAAATCACCGTATTCCGATTTGTTTCCACTGGGGTGGGCAAGTACAACATGCGAGGTACGAGCGTAATTTTATTGTAGCGTCTGTCTAGGAGAGACTAGTGGGCAAGTGAGCCTACGTTTTGTTCCGGCCTAGTGGTAGCTTTCTCATGTTCAACGACCAACTTCTCACTCACACCACTACCACGGGGGGTAACCGCTCACGCACATGGAAAGCATGTGCCTTTATCGTGGGTCTTTGCCCGCGGTGCACAGTTCGGCATGTTGAACGGCATGTTGGATTTGAGCCGACTTGCCGAGCGACAATGATCGTGGGATTTCGAACTGGTCCCTACCTAGTCTCAAGTCCAGACTCTCCCGACATCCCAATATGGGAACCCTGTCGTGAGAGTCTGGGCATAAGCCAACCACTTAGCCGTACCATTGCGCTATCATTTTTTGATGGCTTTTTCAATAGAATCTCGCATAAATTCCCATCGGCTAAAATAGTTTCCCACCCCCTGTCTTGTACTCTTTACACCATTTTGACGCGTTTTGTGGGTTCGTGAGCTATTCTATGGCAGGATTTGATCTTGGATTCAACTTCTATGTTCTAGAATGTCACGCAACTATCCTATCCGGCCCAGCTGGCAAGAATTAAACTCCGATGACTTTGATAATGAGGTTGACGCAGCAAGTACCATCGGGGCGACATCTAGCCCTCCAGGACCACTTATTCCAGACCTTGGAGTAGGGGCTCATATCCCATACCTGGATCTCAACTCAGATCTCTTGCCGGACGATGATGATGAACCTTCAGATGATCTTACTTATGGAAGTAATACTCGGGCCCCAAAGTTGAGCGACACAGACAAGACCATAGCTGTCCTCGACTTTATGAAGGAAAACTTCCCCCGGCTCTCACTGCGGCTTCTCCTGACCCAGCTCTTCACATCTGACAATGCCTCTATCAAGAATGTCACCAACACCTATCTTTCAATGGGTGGATGTGTCCATTTACTCGAAATTGCTATCGGGAACAAAGCCATGGGAGAACCCGATCTCGCAGATTGGATTATGGACAAAGCGACTGCAATTTGTGCCCGAGAAGTAAGTCGACTCACTGATAGGGCCTCAAGAGGGAATCACTTTGAAGATGCCAAATATCTTCGTGTTCCTGCCAATTCTATCAACATTGATCTTCTTCAATCATTCTCTGTACCTCGTCTACTTAAGCTCTATGAGCGGACAACCCCTCACCTCCAGGGATTTCTCAGAATAGCTCACGAACCCACAAAACGCGTCAAAATGGTGTAAAGAGTACAAGACAGGGGGTGGGAAACTATTTTAGCCGATCGGAATTTATGCGAGATTCTATTGAAAAAGCCAATACACCGAAGCAATAGGAATGATGGCGGATGGCGGAATCCGCGGCGGATTGATGGCGGATATCCCTCCAACGATTTCGCTCCAGCGTAGCCCTCCAGTGAAATCCCTGCAGGAAATCTATTGAAATTTCCTTCCAACAAACCCGCTCCAATGAAAAGTGGCCATCTTTGTCCAGTGATTTCCCTTCAGGTAAATCCCTCCAACCAGATTGTCTATTTTCACTGGACAGATTTCACTGCAACAAGATTGCAATATTTCCCTCCAGATATTTCTCTCCAGTACAAAAGGTTTTTTTTACCTTCAATGAAATATCTCCAGTGAACCTTTCACGGACTTTTACCTCCACTCAGTTTTTGGGAATTCCATGAGAATCACAGTGTTTCCGTCCACCGAAATTCTCTCTAACTTAAGGAACTTCTTCTAAGGTCCCTCCAGTGACTTTGCTCCACTGCAATTTGAGATGTCCTCGTGAGAGTAGTCCCTTTGGAGTCTTTCCACCAATCAATTTTGAACTTCACCCTGTCCACTCTTGCCGTTGATTCTTTGACTCGCCTGATTGCTCAACCTCAACTGGCAAACACCTTGAAAGTTAAGTGGACACTCTGTTTCCTCCAGTTCACTCAGTGAATATGGCCTGAAATTGTGGCCAATTTGCCTGAACCACCGGTCATGCTGCCTTCTAATATTTCTTCTTTGTTAGCTTCTGTCCTTGAAGTCCATCTAAAACCATTACCCTAATTTGACTCGTCTTTCTGCATGTTGACGCCATATTCCAGAATGAACCACCCTGGAGGTATCACTGGTGTCTTGGTAATTCTATTGTATTCCTTGAGACGATTGGTCTCACCTTGATTTAGGCAAGCCAGGGATCACCTTCACAATGTGGAAGATGACCTTCACGTACAGGAATTGACCTTTGAGTGCCCTAACTTTATGGTTTGACTGATCCTTCAACTAGTACAGTCTAAGTCCACCCTTAAGGTGAGCTGTATGCGTGTGAACGATATGTCCCGCTTTCATGATAGAGGTATTCCTCGAGGCAAGTCTGGAACCTTCAGAAACTGGTTGAAGTGTGAATGATCTGCAACAACCTTCATAATACTCTGTCTCTCAAGGTAAGTGGCTTACCTTTAAGACCAGTTGAAATGTGAATGGTCCGCCATGTCCTTCACAATAGCTTTGTTCATCACACCAAGCAACCCACCTTCAACTTGAAGACCTGTTGGAATATGAATGGTCTGCAATGCCCTCTACAATGGATCTGTTCCTTGAGGCAAGTGACCAACCTTCAGGACTGAGTCATATATGAAGGCAAATTTCAGTCGTGAACAATGTTCAACAAGCCCGTGAACGATGGTTCAATGTATATCCTTCACGATGCCTTGATCTTAACTCTGTTGTTGCAGTTCTTGGTTTGAATTAGCCACCACAACCTGAGAGAATGAAGATATCTTTCTCTTAAGCTTGGTGGCATCTGCTTGGATCATGGCTCAATGATGTGCTTCATACACTTGGATCTCTTGGTTAGTTCAAACCTTTGAGCAGCGACACTTGTCCGCACCGCATAATATGTTGTACTTACCCTAGTGATACTCTGGGGTACCAAAACTATTGTTGTGCTTCCATTATGATCACCTATGCCTTTATTTATCTATGAGCCAGTAACCTCAGTACCCACGTCCTTCGATTTCATTGGTTCCTTCAAGGGACCCTACATGATATGTTGGTTTATTCAACTCATCTGACTCTCATGAATGCGGCCTGATGTCCTCAGGTCATTTGGTATGTGATTCCTTGCTTCTTGGACATTGGTTGAACTCCCATCAGATTTTTCCCACAGTTCAATTTCTCCGCACAAAAATCCTTCCAGTGGATTGCATTCAGCAAAAACTGTTCAGCAAAATTCTCACTTTCCCTGGAAGGATTTTCCTCCACGTAAACCTCCTCTAGCCATTTTGCTTCACAGAAATCCCTTGAGAACTTTCGGTGAAATGTCGTCGCAGGAATTTCCCTCCACAGAATTCACTGGACGGATGGAAAAAGCATGAAAAAGAGAGTTGTGCCAGGTACGAACGAGCCACAAGTAGACAAGAATTACAAAGCGCAATAGTCTATACGTGGTACTGACCATTAGGCCAGCAGGAGTTGCCAATGTCTCAAATGTGAAGCGGAGAGGACGAATGCGCGCACACGACAGTAAAGACGACAAAGGAATGAATTAGGTAATAGGACAAATAGGGCTATACAACATCGAATCTCAACACACCCCCTCGCGCGAAGTCCGATTCTGCCAAAATGAGGGTATAAGTATTAGAGGAGGATAGTAGATCAAAGAATAAGAATTATTTTCCACCACGACCTCGATGTCCACGTCGAGCCTTTTTCTTGCTTTTGTCTGCGTGCACCCCCTGAGGCTGAATGGCGGACGGCGAGGATGGATTGGGATGGAGAACGGGAGGGTCGCTGTCGATGTCGGAGTCGGAGAGGAAGGATCGCTCATTGGCGTAGAAGGCAACATTGTCCTCGTCATCCGATTCGATAGACGAGCCGAGGACAATGACTTCTTCAGCTGCAGCTGCGGTATGCTTCGAGGATGCGAGGAACTTGGTTTTGATATCCCCGGGCATGTCGGCGACGCAGCGACGGGCGACATGACCAGGGCGGCCACATCGATGACAGACACCATCCTTCTCCTTCGAATTACCCCAATCAAATCGAGCAACCATCGCTGCGTTGCGCTCAGTCATCGGCTGGTCTCCGTCGTCTTCCTCCTCCTTCTTGATTGACTGGGCAACACTGTCTGAGAGTTTCTCCTGCATTTCGTGAGCTTTGATGGCGGAGATCAGAGAGGTGAGGCTGGGGAATGGGGTGGTATTGGAAAGTGCGGAACGAATGGAAGAGAATGATGGATGTAGGCGAAGGAGGATGAGGTCGGCGAGATCAGCATCAGACGGCGCGTGTCCGATCGCTTTGAGTTGGCGGGCGACGGAACGAATCGCCCCGATGTAGACGCTGACGGGGTGTTTGGGATCATGGCGGATGGAGTAGAGCTCGTTGCGGAGCGCGAGCCGGAGGGCGGAGGAGTCCTTCTGATACTCATCCTTCAGAAGTTGCCAAGCCTCGACACCCGTGGACACATCCGCAATGACACTGCGGTAGTCAGCGCCGATGAGGAAATAGAGCATTGAGTACGCGCGCTCGTTATTCCGCGTCCACTTCGCCGCTTCGTCTGCATCTGTTGGTTTCTTCCTCTTCCCGTCCAATATATCCCACGTTCCATCCAACTGGAAAAATACCTGCGCGTCCTTGCTGAAAGAGGGCCAGTTGGAGCCGTCAAAGACAGCGATGCGTGCGAGAAAAGGGTTAAGGTTGGTTGTGGTGGTCATGCTGAGTAGTGGAGAGTGGGAAAAGTCAAAGGAAAGAGGGTGGTAATGAGTTGGTGTGTGTCTGGGGAGCCAAACTGCGCTCAGGCTTCAGAGAAGGAGCAGCTAGCGTCTACACCCAGTGGCAACAAGTTCAAGGGTATGCTTGGGAGCCAAACTGCGCTCAAGCTTCGCGAAATGAACAGCTAGCGTCTCAACCCGGCAGATAACCCCAGGGAGCCAAACTGCGCTCGGTCGCAAAGGAACTGCTAGCGTCTCGACCAATGTTCTGGAGTATCACCAAAACGACACAATAAAGCGCAAATACGGAGGCCGGGGCCCTATAACCTGTGAAGCGGAGAGGACGAATGCGCGCACACGACAGTAAAGACGACAAAGGAATGAATTAGGTAATAGGACAAATAGGGCTATACAACATCGAATCTCAACATCAAAATCAAGGACCTGATACAATGATTCCGTGGCCAAACAGTGTCCACGACTAATTAATTGGAAGAGAAAAATGTCCTTCCAAAGTAAAAGAGGTTCAGAAATAGCAACAGACATAAATTCTTGGAGCATAAGAACCTCCTTGCACCGAGAGTCCACTAGTATGGCCGTAAAAGTCAAATCCATGCAGTGAAATGCCTTGAGCAAATTCTCTTGAGAGGAAACATTGCAGTTGATATGGTGCACAGATTTCCATGAGGGGAATATCCTGGACGGATCTCATTGGACGAATTTCGCTGAACGAAATTTAACCGTGGGAATTCCGTCCGAATGCGGGAAAAACCACTGCAGAAAGATCGCTTCAGGAGAATTGATAGACCGTCCAGTGAATATGTTGGAGCGAAATCCATCAAATGGCATTCATGCATGGGGTTCCCTGGAGAGAAATCACTGGAAGGACTTCACTGAATCTCCGCCCAGCAAAATCGCTACAGGAAAAGCTGTGGAGGGAAATGCCTGAAAGGCTTTCGATGCACGGGAATCATTGCAGTGACTGCGGTGGAGCAAATTCCCTCCACGTATTCCGCACCACAGAAAACGTTCCAACTACTTTACTGCACAGAAATCCTTCCAGGCGTGGGAGTCCGCCGGCGGAATTTCCGCCATCATTCCGCCATCATTCCTATACCTTCAGTGCTCTCGAAAAAGCCATCAAAAAATGATAGCGCAATGGTACGGCTAAGTGGTTGGCTTATGCCCAGACTCTCACGACAGGGTTCCCATATTGGGATGTCGGGAGAGTCTGGACTTGAGACTAGTCCCTACCAGGCTACCTGTTCCGTGCCCCTACGTCCCCCAGCGCTCACCAAACCATGGACCTAACCAACGGCCTGTCATTCTCAGATTCTCTCTACGAGCAATTTTTGACCGCTCGTGAACGCGGCAAGGAATCGTCTCTCTCGGATTTCCCGGTGGACATCCTCATTCTCATCCTGAACTTCGCCGCCGCCTCGTCCCGCAGTACGGCTGCATCGCTCGCGCTTACTTCCTTGTGGGTCTCGGATGTCACCCTGGAGGGCCGCTGGAAGCATTCCTCAGTACTATATCAAGTGGACGGGGAATCCTCTCGTGAGATGGCCCGGGTCCATTCGAGTACTCGAATTTCGAGTGCCGTGCGGACCCTGTGGTTTGACCCAGGGGCATACGACTATTGGAAATGCTCCTGCATTTGCGAAATCCTCGAAAGGTATCCCAACCTCGAGGCGTTGGCTTGCGAAGCAGAGATGCTAAGAGCATCCAGTTGCGCATCAAAGACACTTCCCCAGGCCAGCATTCGTCTCAAGCTGATAGACGAGCCACGTTCGACAGGCAGCTGGAATCGTATCGTGCAGAATCCGAGGTATAATCTTCCTTTGGCGCGTCTGTCTGCGAGGGACTGAGATCGTGGCTCAAAAACAGTGGGCACGGAGCAAGGTTTCTACGCACAATCACCGTACCTTCGTCTGCAAGCGCATCGCAGCGTCGACACCCTCCCATTCGAGCACCTTCCCAACCTCACACACCTTGCGATGGGAGCTTCAGTGATAGGGTATCTCGATCCCGGGCCAGTCGGCGAGATTCGCAACTTTGCGCTCTCCCTTGACAACCGCTCGCTTTGCTTGGAGTCTGCTGTACTCATTCTTTCACACCTGCGCAACGTGCACATCTCACCACAGGAGATTGTTCAGGCGGCGCGACAATACAGTGTCAAGTCAAAGATTATGGTCTACTTTGTGTATCCACCGCAACCCGAATCACGATTCTGGGACGAATTGGTGAGAAGCGGTGATATCTGGACGGCGGCGGAGAAGCAGATGGACCAGAAGAACTGGTCGCGTCATCCGTTGCTGACGAGTCCAGTATATTCTGAAGTTGCTGATCCAACACCGTCGTAGTATAAAGAGATACTACGACAAAAGTTTGGTAGAGGATAGAAAGAACAGGCGAGTGCGGACATTTAGCAACTAATAGCAAGGGTCAGGCGGACGGATACCATACTTACTGGCGATGTTAAGGTATCGATTCCAAAGTCATTTGTTGTTGTTCCCCAATTGATTCTGCGTGCAAGCAAGCGAACCTACGCTTCTTCCCAAATCGAAATTTTGCGTTGCTCATGGCGGTGAAATTCCACAGACGTGGATGGCGAGGTTCAAGGCGAGGTTACGGGAACGCAGTGTACATGTGCTGCTCGTATTTTATCGTCGGGAAAATCAACTCCCATAAGATTGAAAGTTGCCGCTCGTTGGAGGATGCATCGCTCTTTCCAGACTGCCTGCTGCGTCGCCAGAGCACGAATCATCAAGTCGCCAGCGTTCTCACTACCTAAGTACCTTCAGCACACGCCCCGTGAACGTCGACTTCGTCAGGCGGCAGCGGCGAAGGAAATGATTCCACGTGAGGGGCATGCGCCCTTGGTCTTCCAGTCAAAAGAGACAGAAGGGTCTTAGTTTGAGGCAAATCTGAGAGTCCCGTCGTTGAACGTTTCCGTCCCGGCCATAAGCAGCCAATCGTACTCGCACAAGCTCAAGGAAAATCTAGTCGGCCTTGCGAAGAACGTCGAGCTTCCTATTCATAGCATGCGACATGAGGGAGTAAGAGAACGACGCCTCAAACCACGGTACCTGCGTTCGAAGCGATACGGGGCCACAGATCTGCCTGCAATTTGAGTGAGCAAGGAATCTGTACGCTGAGCCAAAGCGAAGACGTACGCATTCTTTACACGAAGCGGCACACACACACCGATTTGGAAGACACCGAAGACACGGTGTTTGAAGTAAAATATGAATATGAATATGCGCGATAGCAAGATAGCGAGCGTATTTACAAACGTGTCTACAAGATTAGATATGGCAACTAAATTATTCAAAGCTTGCAACCCAAGACCCTCACTAGACGAGTGTCAGTGCCTGCACAGAGCCAAAAATGAATGACCCACCAGTGCCGTCCGGCTCGCCTACGCCATAGAGCATTTCCATGGGATGGAATGCGAAGGAAGTCATCCGCGGAATGAACGGAGATAATAAGCCCCGCGTGAGCGGCGCAAGCAGTCCGGTAGAGACGTGGAAGTTGGAGATGGTCTCGTCCCGCTTCAACGACTGGACAACAACGCGTTGCAACTTCCAGCCGCGTTGGGTGCCAACAGCAGAGGTCCTATTTGGAGGTGAAAAGGCGAGGAAATGATCGGTCAAGAACGTACGCTGCAAATACACCAGTCGTGGGATGGCAGTCAAAGGCGGAAAGACCCTCCGGCATGAGATCCCAGCTCATCGAAGACTCGAGTCCCGCCCGCAAGTCCCATAGTTTTACGCTTCCGTCCAAACTGGGAAAGTGTTAGAGCGAGGGAAAAGATTCGGCCAAAGAGCCTACCTTGCGGAGAAGAACTGCGACCGCGGTATTGCTGTGGGATGCCACCGCACATTTTGAACCCACGATTCGTGTTCGACGTATTTCCTAACGACGGAATTGTCTTCGGGGAGTCGTCGATCGAAAATCTTTACTTCTCCGTTGGCGAAACTCGCGGCGAATATTTGGGACGGCTCCGCATCACACAGTATGGCCGTGACTGGGACTCTCCGAGTTTGTGTCCAAATCCTAATAGAGGGTGAGTAATTCAAAATCGCCGCCTCACAACCAGCTTACCAAAGTCGGGGTTTCCGTTTGAGCATCCCACACCTTGATGATTCTCGAGTCTCCACCGACGACAAGTATGCCGGCAGTTTGCTTCCAGTCCATCACAACGCCGGCGCCCTGCTTGAGGCTTACAAGCTCCGTTAGGCCACGGAATGAGCTGACCATTTGCACAGGTCCCCGGTCGATGGCCGGGTCGTAGTTGCGGAACAGGCGAACGACACCGTCGGCTAAAAGGGGCATAAATTTCGATTTTCCTTGTAGACCGCAAGACTTACAAGAGCCGGTCAAGATAATCCCACCGACGTCCTGGTTGATGATCTGCAACGAGGTGACGCTCGTGCCCGACGGATTGCCGTTGTGGAACGTGCTTAATCGCCGCCGTTGCGACCAGTCCCAAACGCTGCAAGGAGTCTTAGGACTAAGGAGACTTCGAAAGAAAATACCTACCTCACTACATCGGATTCGTTGGCAACGAACAAATGCTTGTCGTACGAGTGGAATGCCATGGTCAGAGGATGACTTTGGAGCTGCAGGGTAGTCACAGGTCTGTCCCAACGACGCGTTTCTAGTCAAACGTCAGCATCAAAAGAAAAGTCGTCTTGTAATACACACCCGCAATCTCAATGTGCTGCTGCGTTTCGTCAATAACGTTTTCGTTCCGCGTCTGCCTCCAAAGCTGGTAATTGAATTGGATGCTTCCCGGTTCGTCAGCCTCCGCTTGCTACAAGGTCCATTAGCTCGAAAGTCGGGAACAATATGATCAACGTACCCTCATCTGCGGCTCGGTAAAGTACTCGCTGCACCAGTCAAAGAACGTGCTCTTCAGCGGCAAAACGTCCGCCATGCCCACACCGGTCCCCAGGCCGAGGATGACACTGTTGTTGGAATCCATCGAGGACATACTGCTGCTCGGACTCGGCGCCGACCCGCCGTGGTGGTGGCCCCGCCGAGGATTGGTCCCCGAGCGCCGTCGCGCACGCAAACGCTCCATGTCCTCCTCCACCAGCGCCTCGATGACGTTCCACGCCATAAAATCCGCCGCCGGTTGGGGCGCATCAAAATAAGGCCGCGGCGACGGCGGTGCGGTACGCGAGCCGTGGTAGTTGTTGCCCAGCTGGTCGGGAGCGAATGGGTCGGAGTACGGCGACGCATAGCGCGCGAGGTTGAGATTCGGAGACGGGGGACGGGAGATCTCGGAATCGGGTCGGAGAGTGGTGGTGTCTGAAGGCGGTTGGTGGGCATGCGGTTCCTCCGACGCGGGGAAGGCGATACCGTTGGCCAGCGACTTGAGAGCGTTCGCAAAGGACGACGTCCGCCGTATCGTGTTAGTAACGCCGTTGGAAATGGTGCTGGTCATGGTGTCAGTACGTGAGAGGCCGGGCCGTAAACTGGGGGAAGGAGGGGGCAACGCAACAAATGAGGGAGATGCGGACAAGGTGGAAGCTTGCGACCCGACTCGGGTACGAGCGGGTTCGGGAGTCATGGGAGGGACGTGCAAGGACGACGACTCCAAGCGAGTAAACGGAGATTCTAACAGGAGCGCCATGATGTAGTCCAGGACCGTCTGGGCGTTGGTAGCGACTTCCTGGTAAGGATCCACCGAGAGATCCAAGAGGATCACGAACATGGTGAAAAACGACGACAAATAGACGCGCTGCTCAGGCTGCTCGTCCACGTCAAACCGATCCAACCAATCTTGTACGGCCTGATTGGTTAAACCGCCGCTATCATCCTCGATGTGGTGGTGCGGATGAGCACCCTGTTTCTTCCATCGGCGATCTTCCTCCCAATAAAGCCACGCGCAAACGACAAAGAAGCCGCGATACTCCTTGACGAGGCAGCTGAGCACAACGATGATCTCCTTGCGGCACATGGGGCTCGCGTCGTCCTTCATCGCGAGCGCCGCGCCAGTCACCACAGCCACCTCCATCTTGAAGTGGATCACCTTGTCTTCAAAGTGCGGCATCGTCCCACTGCCCCCACCACCCCGCTTCTTCGGATTCGACGACCCGCTCGCGCCCATGAACGTGCCGAGCGCGTACAACTGCCGCACACCGCACCTCCACCGAGTCGTCCGATAGAAGTTGAATGAGCTTATCCTGCGTCCCGCGATCCACCCCATGCACCTTGTTCTCGTCGTGCGCGTCCCAGATCTGCGCGATACAAAGGGCGCTCCACTGGCGCAGCAAGAAATCCGGCTCGTCGAGCTTGTCGTAGCAGTAGTCAAACACCCGCGCATGCACGCACGCGTCTTGCCCCGGAGGATAGTCGCGCGAGGCCGCGGCGAGGATGAAGGAGCACATCGCCTTGTGCTCGGACGAGTTGGGTAAGGCGGGCTCGTCTCGTGCGCCGAGGATGGCGGCAAAGTACTTGTACCCGTTCGTGTTGACCAGGTCCACTTGCACCGACGGATCGACGGCCATGATCCGCGCCCATATGAAGATGAGGACGGGGCGGAGGTCGGGGCCCGCCGCCTGCAGTAACTTGCTTATGTAGGGAAAGATACCGATGGTGAGCACGAGGTGGACGGCCCATGGACCCAGATCGACAAACTGCGAGAGCAGGATGAGGGCCCGCAGGCGATGGGGTTGACATAGGAGGACCTGGAGGACGATGGGAAGCTGATCCGGGGGCTTGCGGGGGACGAGATGGGACTCCTTCACGGGCTCCGTTTCCGAGAGCGCGTTCAGACTCTCCGCAGACCCGTACTGATCGCCTGACGGAGGGAGGGACATGGGGCCGCGCTTCGTCAAAGCGGCGCCCCCGCGCGATATCCACACCTCAAATGCGGTCAGCTGGTCGGCGAAGAACCGGCTGGGGATGTAGTTGTATCCCTTGTCGCCGGGGAGCCTGGCGGGCTGGTTCTGGCCGATGCGTCCCGGGCGCGAGGCGATGGTAACGGGAGAGTCGACGACGACCGCGTTGCCGTCGGGGGTCTTGTACAGGAGATCGGGGAGCTGTCGTAGGCATGCGTCGACCGCAAGATCCCACGTTGCCCACAGCGCATGGGTGTTCGTCGGAGGGAGTGGGGGCTGGGTGTGCGGGGTACAGTGGTAGTTTTTCATGATACGCTCGGCGAGGAGGAAATTACGAAAGAGGGACGCGATGAGAAGATCACAACGATATAATCGAGTGAAAACGTCGCGTGAAAACGTCGTCCACGCTATCGTATCGGTGATGGCGGTGAAAATCCAGTTGAGCTCCCCGAGTGGGGTTTTACGGTCTTTGAGATCACCCGGGAGCTGCATGACCATGTCGGCGGTGATATTATTCGGAAGCTGGTGGTGCATTATGAAATATCGTAGGGCGATGTCAATGGGGGAGGTGAGACATGAGGTGAAGAGGTCGGCAGGGAGTTCGGGGCATGAGGGAAGTTGTTCGTTTGCAGCACATGCCGCCAGTTGGAGCGAGGACATGAACGGCTGCGTGCCATCCACAGGACCGCCGTGCATCAGCCTCGCCTCAAGATCCCGCCGTTCCGCAAAAATGTTGAAATTACTGAGCAAGTGCCCAGCGGCAGAACAATCCCATATATAGATACTGGGGGAACCAAGCCACGTCTGTACTTCCTGCAGAGAAACCGGAATATACTGGGTGTAATTGCGATTGAAACACCACAGCTCTCCGCTAGCCGTAGGCTTGGGAACGCCATGCCCGTTATAATGGAACAAAACGGCGTCGTCCTTTGCCTGTTTGCGCAGAGACGCGCAAGAGCGCCAAAGATCGTCGTAAGACGGGTCTTGGACTGCCTTGTACATGATCTTGAGACTGAGGCCCTCGAACTGGTGCTTGAGGTTGGCTGCAATCGCTTCCATAGCCTTTTGCGACGGCATGGTGTGCGGATCGACCCATGCCTCGAGGACGGCGCACGGATTGGTCTTTACGACGTCTGGTGGATCCACATCGATATTGAGGCATAGAACAAGCGCTGCGTTCGCGGTTCTGAGTTTCCCGGGAGACGCACCGCGCCATGCGATGGGTTTTGCCGACCAGGGTGGCTGGGGTGTGGGGTTTCCGCAGCTGAGATGGCGCTTCGCGGACCAATACGGCATTGGAGGGGAAGACGACGCGTCGTTGTCCAGGGCAATGTCGTCCGACATGAGAAGGTCATTAGAGGCAGTTTGAGACCGTCCACGCGTCTGAGAATGGTTAGCCTCATATAACAGACGCTACAGCGGCTAACTCGTACCTCGTTATGCGCAGAATCGTCCGTGGATTCGGTTGCATCGTCCCTCGGCCAGTCGCCACCACCTAGAAAATTGAATAAACGGAACGCGTGGTTGTTGAATCGACTAACCCGCGACAAAGGTAGGTCGTCTGCGCTGCATCTGTGCCGATAGACGTCGAGAGCAGGAATATTAGTCGAGATTGATGGAATTGACGCCAAGGCCCAAGGCAAACACGAAAACGCGGGGTAAGATGCCGAGCACGGCCACAATCCCACGAAAGATCAGGGTCGGCATTCTCCTCCGCTTTTTCCTGTTTACCTTGGCATTCAACATTGCACTTATTTCCGACTCTCACCAAGCCTCAAAGAAAGAATGCTACTTGTGTTGAAACCTGGAGAACGTCGTCTAGCGCACGCACGGCGGGCCGACTGCCAGACTGCGTAGCGGGCGCAAGACGTCTGACGAGCGTCGGCAAAACCAAACGAGCTGTAATGAGATCTGTCCTACTGCTGTTGGCCTGGCACACAACCGTGCATCCGAATACTAGAAAGCGTTATTAGCTCCCTGGATTTGCCTTACGAATCAAAGAAACGTGCCTCAAACACGACTTTCCCCCTGCACCCCGTCTGCAAACACCCCCGCCCCCACACACCCAGCTTCCGTCCGGTGCCCGCACGCGGTCTCGTCGCACACCGTCCACCCCTCGTAGTACTTCGCGATGTGGTCCCGGATCTGCGTCTCCAGCTGCGTCTGCAAGCTCCCTGCGCTGATCTTCTCCTTGCACTCGGTGCAGGCAAGGCCGGTAGGATAGAGGATTGAGTGCTGGCGGAACGGAGGTGTGAGCAAATGCGGGGGAACCGGACAGAAACGCACCTCGCGGTCGTGTATCGGGGCAAAGGGAGCTTTGACCTTGCATTTCCGACACCGGATGATGAAGGGCGAGGCGTCATTGAAGCGCTCGCTGTCCGTCATCTGCGAGTCGAGTGTAGAGAAGCTCGGTTCGTCGACCGAGTTGGCCGCCGCGGCTTTGTAGCGCGAGGATCCAAACCTACGAGAGCATGGAAGGGGAAAATGGGGTCGGCGTAAACCCAGTGAAAGTCGAATCCGAGTGTTCTGTTCTTAAAGCAGGGAAATAAGGTGCGGTAGCAACTGAGCTTTTGAAGTATACCTTTTATTTATTTATTTCCTCTCGCAAGTCGCTTTAGAGGCCAAGGTTTGAGAGGATTATGTCTCATTCAGATGATTCTCGGGATCGAAAAAAACACGGGCTCAATTAGAATACATACGAGAATTGCAACAAGCACTTTAGAGAACATTCAACATGAACCTGTCGTGCTCCGCCTTGATGGGCAATCCAGAGCAAGCCTCGGGGTGACGGCGTACAACAGTATTCATGACTCCTGGATAACACACATCGTCGTTTTCCGACCCTCCCCAGTCAAAACCCACCAACAACAGAGGTTTCGATGTGTCTGTTTTGTGAACCAGAATGTTGCCCAGGTGTATGTCGCCGTGAACAAAGCCCGCATCGTGCATACCTCGCACTGCGTTTTTGAATTGTTCCAGGCGACTCTGAGTGACAGTTTGGAGGAACTCTCCCCTTTCTCCAATCGAGTGGTATTCTCCAGACAGGTCCACCATGATTACCATCGTCCACCATCCGCCAATATTCACCGCAGCTTTCAGTTCTGGGGCAAAGCCTTTCTCTGCACATAATGTGTGCAATGCGGCAGAATATGGGTGTTGAGTGAATTTTATGAGCAGCGGATGATTAGACTCGTCAATAGCCCGGAAGAGAAGATGATCTGCACGCTCCAGATAGTGGAATTGATGCTTTTGGTGTTGCGAATCCTCCCAACTTGTCACGTCGGGGAACTGAGGTGATTGTGCCGGATTTTCGTATTTGCTGATTTCAGCTATAGCGATGGTATAAGCACACATCAGCCGAGCAGCCCTCTTCATTGCTGGTTCGTCGCGCTGGGACCAGTCGAAGGAGGCAGTTGCGTCAAAGAGCTTTTGAACAACGGGCTTTTCGCAATTCCAAACTCCACCCAGGAAGGTGAGAACCGACCCTGCAAGTCTGTTATCACCCATATGACCCAGTAAGATTTAGTAAGCTCTTACCGACACAAGTCATGAGTAGCAGAGGCAGCCGGGATTGTCCGTCTTCTTCAGCCGCGTGAGCTGTCACAATACTGTAGTCGTGCGCGACTTGAAACTGCGGTTCGGGCCCCTCAGAGGCATCCTCTTTATATCGCACAAGTGCCACCTTTGTGGTGTTAAAAAATTGTAATCCATCAACCATGTATGTCCCGTAGATCCAGTGCGGAGCCATTGATTCTGCAAATCTCATTGTGAAGAGTTCGTTGACTGCGTCTCTGAGCGGCTGCTTGTCGGTATGGATTTCCGACATACATCCGCGCAAAGCAACCGCAAGATGGTAGTCGGCGGGCGATGGGTGCGATGACTGAACATTATCCTCAAAGCGCCTGAAAACCCCGCAGAGCAGAGTGTTTGGAATGTCTGGCTGAGCCGCCAAGGGCCGATCCGCTGCGGGATGGGTTCGCAGCTTTTCTGCGGAGTCGGTAGCAGATCCGTAGGTGGCCGGTGCGAATTGGGAAGGAGAAATGTCTTTGTCTTTGAGCGCCCGTATGAAAAGGGCTCGAGGATGAGGGGGCGGACTGTTACGGTCGTTAGTGGTCTTCGTGCTGAAACATCGGCACACCTACGGAGGAGGTGGGGCAATCGGGGCAATGACAACGTCAACCTCACGATGACCAGGCCGAGGGTCCCCCAGTTCTTCAGCCTGACCACGACTCCCCTTCATGATGGTGAGATGGCCCATTAAAGTGTTGTTATCGCGTAGAGCCTCAATGTTTTCCTGGCGTGCGTCTTCTAAATTCACCTGATGCGTAATCAGCTCAGTCAGAGAGACCTGCACAGCGGGACGACGAACTTTGTAGAAAAGATATGATTTCAGACCGGGGAAGAGTTTTTCAACCTTGTCACGCCACACTGCGACGGGTCTCTCGGGTTCGAAGGGAAGAGCGCAGCAATCTCCTACTTCCAAGACATAGCAGAGGTATTCGCTGCCCGTGGTGCGTTTGCGCTTAAAGCTGTCGGGAGGTGGACTAGAATGCATGCAGAAGAGTTGCTGAAGATTGGCGTCAAAGTCGCGTCTACTAAGTTTGGTCCGAGTCGGCGTCTGTTTGGCGTGCCGCGGGTTCGGCGATCATCCATGGTTTGGTATACATAGGGGTTCGAGGTCGCTGATTCTTTTAGCTCCTCGAAACCCTTTGCTTAGGTCTCCACTCTCAACGGCCGCCGCCGCCACTGCGACGGACCAACTCCGAGTCCAGTGTGCATGTCAGAGAACGATGATCTCACATTCTCCTCCTCGGGGTCGTTGACTTCCAGAGTCGCGAAGTTGGAAGTGGCGGTTGCGGGTTTGAAGGCGAGGGCCGAGGAGATCGACGAGGCATTGAATGAATTTCACGACCTCCAGTGGGAGACGGTTCATCGCATCCAGCGCGGTTTGTTTTCCGTCATAATGACCTTCGATCCGTTATAAACCCAGCACCAGCTCTCGACGAACTCGTCTTCCAGGACGCACAGGAAGACTGCGAGGCAGCGGGTATCCATTCTGGTCTGTGCTTCCCTGCTATCACACTTGACTCGCAGACTTAAACTCCTGTCTAGGCTCACAATTGCGCGCGGCAGTTAGTGACCCCGACGCCGACACGAACAAATCGTCCGCCGCCAAAACAATCTATAGCCAGGCATCGCAGAATCTCGTTACGACGTTGGCCACAGTTTGCATGCTGAAGGCTGCCACGGAACGTTGGAGGATGCCGCTGGCGCGTACCACCGTCGTGACGATAGAACAGTTCCGGGAGTACGCCGCCAACATTTTGGAACTTACAGACAGCGCACTACTTGCGGAGCTTGAGGATGTAGAGGAAGTCGTGCGGAGGGGACCGCGCAAGGGTTCCAAAGTGTATATATTTTCTCGTTGATTGTGATTTAGACAGGACCTCTGTAGAAGCCGAAATGTATTATTATAATGAACACACGAAGGGGCGGTGCATGCGCCGTAAGAGAGTGCTAGTAGTAAACTCAGTGTCCGAAGCGGAGGGTGTGTATTGAGAGGCGAGGAGGGAGCGAGAAGACAGAGGGAAGAGATCTGCAGGCGGTTTGAGGGAGTTGAAGTAAGAGGATAATTTGAAGGGAGGCGACGAGCAAGGAGCGAGCATCTTGCAGGGGCGCGGCAGGGGAGGACGATTTTCGGAAGGATATAGGGCAAGGAGGGGGAGCGGGGGAACGGCGAAGCGCATGAAGTATTGAGGGCGCGGAGCGGAAAAGAGGAAGAAGAGCCGTTCGGTGGCGGAGGTGGTGCCGAGCGTGCCGAGATTGAGTGAGGGAGATGGAAGGAGAGTAGACCGATTTGAGTGGTGCGAGGAGGCGGAAGGCGGAGCTCAAGGGTTTTGTTCGAATGCGGGCAGTAGAGGGGAAGGGTACGCTTTGCATGAAAGTGCGGCGGGGCTCCTTAACTAGTTGGGGCTTCGTGTCGGTGGGTCGTCCAAGAGCTGGGGCGGGGAGGGGAGGGACACACGGCGATCCCTTGGTCGAAGTCGAGCCCATTCGGTCCCCCATTGTCAACGACTCCGCCGCCCCATCGAGATCTGTGTGCGTCGTCAGCAAGCGCATAAGACACCACACCCCGCTTAAGGAAGGAGCTAAGAGGATAGATGGAAGGGAGGGCAGGGATTCATATAATTATTGATACCGTCGTCGCGCGCGGCCTTTGAGGAGCGTGCTCCGGATGTTGAACACATTAGCGTACGGGAAGGAGGACGGGGCAAGCGGGCAGGAAAGTGAAGGGGATTCGGGAAAACATGGACGTACGCATCTATTCCTTCATGGCCTAGCTAAACCAGGACTTGCGGAGGTGTCGCTTTTGCTTGACTCGGAGGTGCGCATCGTGTGAGGAGAGGAAGGGCTCAAGTCGACTCGGGATCGCGGAGGTAGCTGTAGGCCGTCAGCACATTGAGGGCAGGGAGATGGTGGAGACACATGCAAAGTCCGTACGTCTCAGCAGGAGCGCAACGCGTCGTGTGTCGTTTGAGGTGAGGGCAGACAGGCAGAGCACGCCGAGATCAACCTCCACGCCGACATCAAGCTCGGCATCCTCCTCCGCTTTTCCACATCAGTTCGCTTAATTCGCTCTTGATTCAAGTCAGTGGTCAACGTTCCTCCAACACGAATGCTCGTATGGACATCGTATACGATAGAGCCATTACCGATGAACAACAGCCTTTATTACGCTGTCGCGCAGTGGCTTGCACACGAGAAGGTTAGCTGCCGAACGGCAGGCTAGTTCTGTGTCGGGCTCGCGGCTCGCCTGCGTCTTTAACCCGATCCAGCTAGCGGAGTTGCGGATTTAGGGTTTATCATGGGCTATTCACAGTAGGCCGGAATCCCTCGATTCAATCATTGACTCGGAGAAAGGACGGATTCGAACAACAGCAAGGCTTGCGGAGTTGACGCCGAATATGGTAGAAACTCAGATTCTCTGGTGGAGCTTGGTGAGTTACGTTTTGACCCAGCTGGCGGATACGCGCGGTTTGCAGATCCAAAATCCAGGATTGAAGTGAGAGCATTCTGTGCAGGCCATTTCATGAAACCTGAATTCCTCCTAGTGCGGTCCATTCGACGCGATTGGTTCCCAGAACAACTCATTCCCGAACTATCGGAGCTCCTGCGGACAGAAGTTACTGGGCATGATATGGAGGACTGGCATTGAACGGACAAGTGCTCGACTTGGTTCATCCTTCCCCAAGTTTTACGGTGTGTCAGCACCGTGCATCTGGATTATCGGTGAGCCCAAGCAAAAGCAGGGTGCTTCGCGGTCGGCACACAGAAAGATATTGCGCCACGAGGAGCCAAGATTCTCCGGAAGCGTATGAGGAATATGCGTGGAAAGAAGGATCCATTCACCCGTAATCGCTGAGCGGTAAGACCATACAATCCATTTGGCGGTCGGAAATCCAGAATACAAGAGTGGAAGTTGCACGTTGACGGTCAGTTGGTTTTTATGGTTCGAACTCCTTTGACAATTTTTAGGGATGTTTGATAAGCGCATTGTGGCCTCTGGAATCTACGCACGTCTAGATCCTCTCGCTTTCAGTCCGCACGATTTCTTTTTTGTTCAGAGTCGCGGCTCACCTTTTGCGTCACGACCGGTGTTTGCGCTCGGACGTCATCCGAGCTACGGACTTGAACCGTGGGTATTGATTGATTCAGCATTTCCAGCCTGCCTGATTTCCGCGCATTTAGAGGACTCTCATTACTGCATCAACAGTAAATAGTCTCTCTTCACGAAATGCTCTTTAATTCGCCTTGAGTGTTGAAGGAATGTGAGTGTTGAGTGGACCTTCTGCGACATCCTTGATCTGGCCTACCCTTGAACTGAACGGTCTGAACTTATTGCACAGTCCAAGCAGTCCTAATTCCCGATCAGAAACAAGCCCCTTCGATCGGTCGCACTCTATAACTCACCTTCAAATTTAACTCCCTACAGTTTTCCTGCTCATTGTCATGTCTTTGGATGTTCTACCGTTCTGTGGTAGATATTCCAGCCCATTCGCAATTATTACCAGCTGACAGAATGTTTAACAGACGCACTTGACATCGACTTCCATGACATCCCAGCAAGAAGAAAAATCTCGGCAGATATGGTCAAACAGGGACCGTACTTGTACTTTTGCCGCCATTTTCTATACGAACAGATTTTGGCTGCTATGGGGAAGGTGGAGACATCCCTTATAGATCTCCCGGTGGAACTCATCATCGTCATCCTGGATTTGGCCGCCTTCTCCTGCCGCTGGACCGCTGCATCGCTCGCGCTCACTTCCTCGTGGATTTCGGACGTGACGTTGAAGGCGCGCTGGACGCATGTCTCCGTACGCTGCGACTGCACTCAATTGGAATCCTCTGTTCTTCGGATACCCGGGTATCGAATGCCGTGCGCTCACTGTGGATTACACCTAGAATTAGTCTGGGACGACCGGGTCTTTCCGACATGGTTGAGCGGTTCTCTAACCTGGAGGCTATTACTTGCGAAGGGGCCGTTTTAACGGCTTTGTGTGGCGTACCAAGGACATCTGGTTCGCCCCTTCTACCCGGCGTCCGGCTCACGCTGCTAGACGAGGAGGTAACATGCCGTTGGAAGAATTATATGGGCAGTAATTGCAAAGAAGGCGGGGCGTTTCTACGCAACCTCACGCACCTTCATCTCATACGTTCCTTCGACCTTGACTTTCCGGTCAAACACCTTCCCAGCCTCACACATTTTGCAATTGGGTCCGTAAACTGGCAACCGTGGAGGACTCAACCCGAAAACTATGCGGACGCGATTCGCAGTTTTGCGCGCTCTCTAGAGAGCTGCTCGCTCATCGTTGTTCTGATCTTGTCGCCGGGCAAGCATAATGACCCAAACTCACACCGCCCACGGCGCACGAACTCATTCAGACGGCGCAAGAGTGTAGCGTTAAGTTGAAGATTATGGTTTACTATCATACATGGCGCAAAGAATCGAGGTTCTGGGACGAATTGGTCAGGAGCGGCGACGACATTTGGGCCGCGGCAGAGAAGCAGATGGACGAAAAAAATCTGGCCCGCTATCCATTACTGCAGGCATAAGCTCAGGTGAGCAATTTCAATCCCGGTCTCCGAAATGTGCGTACTTCTCGCTCATGAATTATCTGCGGACGGGATGTTTATTTAAAGATTTCAGTGCTTCACTCCGTTTGCGGCCGTCCCAACGGCCGTTAATCCCTGTGCCATAAATCTCCGTAAATCCGCTCGCTGATAATTCGGGGACCCGGAGACTCAGTAGAGCGAACGGAGATTATATTATAAATATTACTTGCTCTCGGGGTGACGTATTTCCCCGCGTTTCCCCGCGTTGACATCTATCTAGACGTTGCCTCGGACCAAAAATCTCTGACCTCGAAGGAGCCTGAAGGCTGAAACCCGGGGTATATACGCGCCGTCGCGTTTAAATTTAATCGTCGGCTTGAAGACGTTACCGGGACGGTTCGCGGCAAGGCGGCTTGCAAGATCGGAATTAAGGCTGGCATTTGTAATGGGACTAACCCTGCGGACTCCGAGAATCTGCGATGCGTATCGGTTATGGGAAGATATACAGTACCTCCGGAATTAGAAACGGCGTTCACATACTGATTCTTAGACTGCTCGCGAAAATTCCCACGGTTCTGTTTTTGGTTTCTTAGGTTGGGATTTAGAATAATCGTGTTTTGCAGGCGTTTGTACCAGACTAGACGAATTTGCCCTCTAAAAAGGTTTGAGTTGGTGTATCTGCTTATAACAGTAAGGTTGGACGGTGACGGTGCATGTAACTTACTTGCCCCGTTCAACTTGATTCCAGTAGCGACGGCCCTCGTCAAGTGAGATGTCAGGTTAGTGACTATTCCGCGAACAAGCTGTCCCTGGAGAGGCTGTTCGCGAGTCATGGACAGAGACGTCGTTGCGATGCTGATGCGATCTTCGCTTTAATTTTGTGCTCCACGGGCAACTCGGGGATTTGGATAGAGCTACCGATATTGCGTTCCGGGTTCAACGTGACCAAAGGGACCGGAAGACCCAGACTCAAGCGTAGAAGGTGAGCGTATGATGCCGGTAGCAAAAGGAAAGGAAAGGAACCAGCCATGGCTGAAATAAATTTACTTTCCGATGAATGCACCGAGCCGTCTGTCATTTGGCAGAACCGAGGCGTCTGTCACGCTATCTAGAGTCTTCCCAATTTCGCGAACAGATTTTATTCAGGAGCAACCCCTGATGATGGCTATGAATCCTGGGTGGGTTGATTGACGTACTCGAGTACTCGCGATCCTCGTATCCTGAATACCGTCACTTGCAATGCACACGTCGTTCGGAACGATGATCGTTTCCAGTACTGGAGTCCGGTGTTCGTGGACAAATGCACATTCCTGCACATTCGCTGTCGCCAAACGTGCATGCATCATTTAGTTGACGACGGACGGACAACCCGGTCACGGATGGGGGGGAAGTCCTCGCAATGCTAACTCTGGCGGCTATCTCTTGATCTTGGCTCTGAGGCGATGAGGCTTCGGGTAGCGCGCGACGACCCGCTAGGCTGCCTGCGAAATCTGGTTCGATTAATATTCGACTCGGGTTAGTACCTTGATTTAATCGGCAGTCGGAGTCGCGGTGTGATTAATTCCAATTGCGATAGTTCCTGTTCAGAGCGATGTGCGGGCTTCTAGCGTTGGACGGACCGGTGGACCGTCGACGACCGTAGCGAGGAAAGCGAGCTTAAGCGGGTGGTTGCGAGCAATATATTGGTGGGGTCCGCGGGAGGTGGGTCGGGTGATAAGACAAATGATTTGACTTGAATGGAAGGAATATGGTACTTGGGGAAGCAGAAAGGGCCAACAGGGATTGACGTAGTGGTTCAGTTCAACTGGTTTAATTGTGAGCACGCAAGGAGCGCGGATTTGTTCTTCAGAGCGAGTCGGTGTTATCACGCAAGGAGCGCGGATTTGTTCTTCAGAGCGAGTCGGTGTTATCACAGGGATGGGAATAGCTTGCGGATTAGATAAGTGCAGTCGGAGGTACAAATGCACCGACCCTTTGACAGCCGAGTCGAGTGCGTTTGAGTCAATTTCGATCGAGGGGTTGAAGGGAAAAAGACTTTCACTGTTGTTTGCATACGGCGGCGACAGGGTCCAGTTTTTTGAGCGGGCAGTGATTGCGGATAAGACTCGGTTCATCCCGCATCTGTTCTTGGAGAGCGATAAAGAGCAAGCTAGGGAATAAAGCAAAACGTGCGATGCGGGTTGAGAAACTAAAGGGGGAAGGCGGGGAAATAAACGTGTGCCAGGCGGGGATTTATTCCTGAACAACTATGTGTATCGGCGGACCGCGGAGAATGTCCGAGGCTAGAGGTCACTGTTGAGGTCATCACCCCGGCCGCATATCACAACAGTCGACAAGCGAGGCGGCGTAGGGACTCGTGGTTGTGGGTCTATGGAGTATTATTTTGAATATTAATTGGAGTGGAAGCATGTAAACCGGATGGGTTGAATATCAGCACGCTGGCGAGTTACGTGCACGCTTGAACGGTGCGACTGGGAGCAGGAACTGGATGGAGGGCAGATGACCCGGCGCGGTGTTAGCTGGTAAGGGTATCAATACCCATTCGGGGTGGATAAGGATACAGGCGGTGGTTGAATTGAGACAGGTTACTTGTTGTTCCGTCCCTGAGGGAATGAAACAACAACTGACCACAGCCCATGTGATTGGTCTGGTGGTCCAGCGGACCTCGGGAACATCGGCCCGTCCAGCCAGCTTGCTTGTTGCCACCACCACCCCCGCAACCCAGCAGAGCAATGCCCGCCGTTGGCCCCGTTCTCGCCGTCGTTCCCAACGTTCTCGACACACCGGACGCCCTCAAATTATGGTCTTGTATGTCTCGTCGGCTAATTTCGTCACTCTCCACTGATCCAAAATTTTGTGTCCAAAAAAAGTGTTTTCAAAGTCAAAAGACACGCTGCAGGACGGCCCTCGTCTCGAATATATTTCCTGGCGTCTCGCTTTTCAGCAAATATCCCGCAATTCAAGTCTCCGAACACCCCTGGACGCTCCGTGGCCGCCAACACCGGAATCGGTGTGCAGCGATGATACCGGTGGCTCAAAATCCACCCACTCACACAACAGTGGCACCAGCTCGGAAAACAGCGCTGCATCGGTCTCCCCGTTCTTTCAGATAGCCCCCCGCCCCCGTATGTCGCCATTTCCGCAAAAATTCCGTCGAATCGCACTGATCGATCCAAGCAGCGATGCCGCCCCCCCAACGCTCTGCAGGGCGGATCATCCGCGATATAGTTACCCCGGGCTTTACCCAGAAGCTCATTCAACCCCAGAAGGACTCCAAGAAGCAGCCACCGAAGGACGGTTATCCGACCCCTGCGTCTTCTGATTCTGCCTCCTCCTCCGGCGTCTCCATCGCTGTATCACCTGCCGACGATACTCTGGAGCCTGCGGTACCCGTCCCCCGCGTCAACATTGTCACTGCAACCCCAAATCTGACCCCCCATCCCACTCCCCCGGCTACTCCGCTTCTCGCCGCATCCGCTCCGGTCCCCGCGCGGGCACTATCCCCGTCGTCCTCTGTGCGTCTGTCTACTCCCCCATCCCCCACGGTGAGTTCTCAGATGCGCCGCGACCCCCCGGGCCCGTTCTTCCTGCCGCGATCCGCAACACGCGGTATGGGTTCCCCCATCTCGCCCCCTGCCGATTCGGCGTCTGCACGCACAGACACGTCGGCGCACGCGCCCAAATCGACGCACAACCTCCCTCTTGGTGGTACCGAGGCCGCGGCGAAAAAGACACCGCGAGGGACGTTTTACTTGGAACCAGCGGCCAGTGGCAGCTCGCCTAGCTCCTCACGCTCGAGTAACTCGTACGATAATGACGGGGAGCACGGATCCGATTCGCCTTCGAGCGGAAGCAGGAGCGGTGGCAGCGAAAGCTCGAGGGAGCGTGGCGAGGGTTCGAGTTCGTTCGTGCATGGTCCGGAGCGTGGAGGAGGTAATACGCGTGGCCGCGCCCGTGTACAGAGAGCCACCAATGGGCGGCGGAGTCCGGATGCGCCGCCAGAAACGCACGAAGCCTCGACACAACCCGCAATACCGCAGCAAGTGGCGTCTGCGAAGCATGTGCAGCAGCAGCAGCGGCCTCTCGTCCCGAAACCCACGCGTTCAGCGTCGACATCGCTCCTCGGTGGACTTGGTTTAGGGTTGGAGGTATGCTTTTTTCATTTCGCAATATATTCGTATTAAGTAATTTTCCAGATGACTGCATCCCCGCAATCGAATGGCCGGCACGCCACCGACCCCGACCGGGATGACGCGCGCTCGGTGAGTTCGCTCACCACGTCGTCGTCGCACGTGCAGGTGCGTGTGCGCGGCAAGCCAGCTGCGCGGCCGTCGATGCGGAGCCAGCAATCGCGGTCGCGTTCTAGGAAGGGAGGGACACGTGCGGCGTCGCGCGGCCATGGGCATGCGCGGGAGGGGAGCACGGCACACCGTGTGCAGCGGGAGGCGCCCAATACGCTGGGACTGCCGTCGGATTTGGCGGCGGCGGTGGCGGTGGTGGAGCGCACGATGGTGAACGGGAGGCGGGTGGAGGTTGCGACGACGACCGACGAGGAGTGGAGTGATGATGAAGATGAGAGTATGGTCGACGGGGCGAGCGTCGGAGGCGAGATGGAGGAAGAAGAGGTGGAGGAGGCAGACGAGGAGGAGGGAGGGTGGGAGGACGAGGACGAGAGCGAGCCGGCGCTTGATGTGGCGAAGAACGCAAAGGCCCCACCGCCATCTTTGCAGCAACAACAGCCCGCGCCAAATCTGGGGCATACGCGGGGAAATAGTACGGACTTGCGTCAGTTGCCCAGTCGCCCTCATCGGTCGGCGGGACACCTCCCTGCACTGGCCAACGCCGCGCCGACGAAGCACCACCATACCGCGTCCGCGCAGAACGCACGTACCACGCGCGCGCTCAATGCTACGATGAGCGCCACGACGCTCTCCAGCGCGATGCATGAGGCGCAGCGCCAGCGGCAGCTCTTCGCCAAAGCGCCGCGCCACAGCTACGAGAACCTCACCGCGCTGGCGGGTACGCGCCCCAGCGGACTTACGCTGCTGCTTGGTGGCCGGCAGCGGGTCGCGGAGCAGTATCACCAGGAACAGCACCAGTTGCAGCAGCAAATTGAGGGTAGGCCCCCGCAGCGACAGTCGAGACCCGGCGGGCTTGCGGGGCTTGGGTTGATGATGAGCGCGGCGCGTCCACCGACGGCTGCTGGAGGGGCGGAACTTTCCCCCATTCCACCTACGCCTGCGACAGCGGCGGTACAGCAGCAGCATCACCAGCAACCTCCGGCGCCGAGGCGGCAGTCACAGTTGCCGCCTGCACCGCCGCAACAGAAATCGCCTGCGCAGCCTCAACAACAATCCCAGGCTGGGCCACCACCTCGTCGACCGAATATGCCGCGCGCGATGTCGACGCCGCATTTTGGCACGGGAATGAGTGGTTCGGTGGGGAAGAGCAGCGTCGCGGGGCCCGTGGTGTCGGGTTTGGGTGACGGGCCAGACCTCGTCGCTCCCCCGGCCACTGGCGGGAGCACGACGACACAGAACGGGAGCGCGTCGGGGCGGAGTGGGTATCGGCCCAAGGGCCCGCCGGCGGGGATGGAGTATGACGACGAGGAGGATGACGAGGAGGACGCGGAGGGGCGCGGGAAAGGGAAGGGGCGTGCGCACGATGAGGGCATGCAAGTGTCGAAGAGCGTCGCCCAGGAGAAGTTACGGGTTCTTGCGCAGAGGACCTCGCTTTCGTCGCGCGCCAAGAACGGCAGTGGAGGCATGAATGGAGTGGAGTCGACCGAGGCGGAACGCCGTCGGCTGTACGAGGAGGCGGGCGATGCGCCGTGGGTTGCTGCACCGAATGCGAACGATGACTATGTTCCACAACCGCCGCCGGACCGCTCGATGCCGACTGCGCCTGTTGGATTCCCCTACAACCTCCCTGCGCCCGCGCTGCCCTCGACGCCGCGCACGACGCGTCAGCACATGCTGCTTAACGAAATGTCGGAGAGCCTGCGACATAACTTACTTTGGCAGCGAAGGCTTAGCCGCACCGATATGACTGGACCGCCGCCGCGTCGGACGAAGAGCACCGTTAATGTGACGACTGCTCAGGGTGGGCGGCAGCCGGAGAAGAGTGTCGTGCGGGTAACACCTCGGGCGCCTGGGGCGGAACGGCGCGATACGACGCTGCCCCCGCTGGATCCACCCGTGCCCGCAGTTGCGCCGAAGAAGAAGCTCGTGCGAAATTATAGTATGGGGGACACTTCGACCTACCATTATTCGGGGTGGTAGTTGTGTTTTCTTCGTCTGGCTTTTCAATCCTTCTGATGTACTGTACAACCTCAACATACTCATCGTTTGTCGCTTTCCTTTCCACGTGTATTACCAGCATCGTCTTTCTGGCTTTTAGCGTACATATATAATCCGTAACTGAGAAATTTATCAATGCATTGGGTCCTTCGTTGTATTTTTTGACAATGGACGAGGCAGCATGGATCTCAGCCAACCAGGTAATAGTTAATTCAAGCGTGATGCATAATTTCGCAGGCCCCGTGAAGCTCCTGCCAAAGGTTGTCCGGAAAATTAGGTATTTGAGGCTGAAATTTCCGGTTTTCCTTGTCCAAAATATTTGAGGCTTGTTCGAGGCCAAGTCTAAGGCCCGGATGGCCAATTTTACGACCACGGGAAAGTTAAGCTTCCAAATGTTACTTCGGCGCCCAACCGCAGTGGAACTCGCGCGTTCAAAGTAGGGCCTTGTATTTAATTCCCAGCGACTTAAAAACGTGTTTTTAATTCCGGTATGTAAACAGGGTGTTTATAAACCGGTTTATAAACCAACAGGCTAAAAAGTGATTTTTTCCGCTTCCCCGTCCCAGGCCTTCTTTCCCGCTGCGCTGCGCTGCCTGCCAACACCCACTGAGACCTCCCCTGACCAATCTGCAAGGCTACAGATCTCGTTTGCTCCCACAACAGCAACGTCTGCCAGTAAATCCCTGAATAAGGGCAAGGTAATGCTGACCCCATCGCGAAGAGTATGGAGAGTGGTGCTGGAGTTGTTCGGAAGGGTGGCGTCGTCGCCGTCATCGGAACCAGTATCAAGGACTCAGGAGGGCTTCCAGTTGTGCGCATCACCCAGTGGAATGGTCTCAGGAAGAGCTTTCAGTAGACGGAAGAGGTGCTTGAGCTGTTCGTTGTAGTGTGACGTCCCGCCAGCGTCAGTAGACATCCCTTGAAGTCCTGGGAATGCGGGAGAAGTGAAATTTTGGCAGATGATTGCCGAACTTAGCCGACGGTCCGCAATTAAAAACCGGCCTTTTGAGCCCATCCATTTAAAAACCGGTTTATAAACACCGGTTTATAAACCGGTATGTATACACGAATTAAATACAAGGCCCTAGTTCAAAGCCAGCGTGTTGTTATTTTTGAACCGCCCTTGTCCGATTTTGGATATTTGAGGCCCCAAACTTGCCAAAAAGTTGGATATTTGAGGCCAAAATTGGGGGTTTTGGGCGGACAACCCTTGGCAGGAGCTTCACGGGGCCTAGTTTCTCACCGTATGTAGGCTGTTGACAGGTTGGTTGGAAAACGTTCAGTTGGAGACTTAACCCGATCCGTGGCGCCGAATCTGCTAGAACCAGTCGCTATTGGGGACCGACATTCGATCAATAAATAGCGGCTGGAAGATAATCCCCGGTTTTAGTACAGTCGGAAGTTGCCGGGATTTATAAAGAAAATTTGACGATGCTCGTGAACCAACTTTCCCGTTGCAAAAATTGTAAGAGACAGTTTTGTAGGTATGATAATTCTAAGACTCTCCATGTTCTTACTTTCTCGAGATCCTCAGTCTCAAAACCGGATACTCCTAGAGTAAATAAACACTAGCTCAGGGTCGTGCACGTTAAGGACAACAGCTCAATTAGTTATTACCTAGAGTAAATAAACACTAGCTACAGACAGTAAGTAGACGTCCATTGAGCCATGATAACTTGAGCCTCACCTCAGCGTCGTGCACGTTGAAAGGGTGGCTCAGTGTCTATGGCTGAGAAGACAGATGCTCTGAGGATCGACGGGACTGAATGCAAGCTTCTAAGTGATGCAGAAACAACACTAAAACCCACAACAACCAACCAAAACCCTACAAACCCTACTCTCTGCACTAGCGATAGATCCCTCTGACGAGGTCGGGTTGTATTGAACACTGAAAAGGTTCAAGGGAGCCACAAGTTAAGTATATCTTGCCGGAAGTGCACTCTTGGTCCGATTGTCTTGAGACAATCGCAAAAAGGGTACTTGTGTGTGTGCGTGGAGAACAAGTGTTCCTTAGGATAAAGATCCCAAAGACGCGCTAATTCAATGTGGTAGATTTAAGTTTCCCAACTATAACAATATAACGACTCGTGACCGATAGTGTGAGTTTTGCTGAAAGTACCGTGTTCTGAGGTGCCGTGTTCTGAAGTACCGTGTTCTACAAGTGCGTGCCGTGTTCTAGTGCCGTGTTCTCAAGTGCGTGCCGTGTTCTGAGGTGCCGTGTTCTCAAGTGCGCGCCGTGTTCTCAAATCCTGAAGTAGTATCCAAAACCGAAACTTGTAAATTCAAACACTAACTCCAATCCTGAAGTAGGTAATAGGTGACAAGTCCCAAATCCCACCAACATAGAGCCTATCGCTGTGATAGACACCTACTAGCTAGGGTGTTATTTGGTGCCGTACATGCTAGAACCGTCCTCCTTATATACTCTTCTATTATAGCTTACACTACATTGATTACTTGACTTCGGGTATCCTAGGAAGGTATGTAGTCAAATATCCGGTATCACATGTTGTATAATTGTATTGGTTTCGGGCATTAACGGAGCCTCCTGACGGCTGACTGCCCCCTAGTTGTGAATTAATTCCCTTAATAATTGATACTCCTCTGAAGGCTGACTGAGCAACACTTCCGACAAGCCTCAAGTGTACTTCGTTCTCCCTCGAGTATTGTCTTCAGATTCGAATTGTGGCTGTCTCCAGCTTTCCGTAGACACCCCGTTCTCCGTATATGGGTTCTTAGTTCCTGTTTTGATGCGAGCCCAACTTCGGACTTTGATCCTCTGGCATGTGTGACTGCGGGTCGGCAAGTCGGCAATTCCCAACTTGCGGCAAACCCGGCTCCGACTTGTTCGTCCGAAAGTCCCGAGCGTCACGTGATTATACGCGTTGCGCACTTCTGTCATAACAATGGACAACAGCTGTAAGTGTTACTTGCATTGCCGCAAGTACTACTCGGTGTTCCTCGGTCAATCCTGAAGTCCCCAGAGTGGATATTCCTTAAGTCCTTTGATACATGGCTCATTGCAAAGGACGCGTTCCTGTCTTTGAAGTACTGGCGGATCCTGAAGTGCTGTTTGAACGACTTGCGGCAGTATGTACTTTCTGCTCCCATAGTCCAGCCGGTTCCCAATTAACTGTTGCAACTCTAGTGCCAACGCTACGCAACAGGACTTGCTGCTAGCGGCTCGATGCGCGTGTGTGCGAAGCCAGAAATAGTGAAAAAGTGAGTTTTCACCGGCGTTCATTTTCACAGCTTATCAACGTTAAGGACAACAGCTGAGGAAAGGCTTGGCGGCGACGCGCGTCTGAGATCTGCGATCTCTGACATCCGCATTTGGTTTGATTCGGCTCGCTCAACCGATGTTGGTTTCGACACTCCCACTTGAAGTGAACCGCAAACCCAATGCTTTCGCAAACTTCCAGTGCTTCTCGTGGGACAACGGTTTTGTCATAATGTCAGCGACCATGTCGTGGGTGGAAACGTAGCGGACAACGGCTTCGCCTTTTGCAACAATATCGTTGCGAATGAAGTGGTATTTCCGCTGGATGTGTTTGGTGCATGCTCAAAATTGAGGGTCTTTGCAAAGGATAATAGCGGCCTGGTTGTCGCAGAAGAGTTCCGTAGGGCCTGTCTGCTGGTGTCCGACCTCGGCGAAGAAGGTCCTGAGCCATGCTAAATGTTGCCCGGCGTTTGACAGCCCGATATATTCCGACTCGGTTGACGACAAGGCAACCATGTTCTGCCGCTTGCTAGACCAACCAATGGCACTGTGACCCAATATAAACACGTAACCGGACGTTGAGCGAGAAGTGTTTTCGTTGCCAGACCAGTCTGAGTCCGAGAAGCCGTGGAAGTCGAGGTCCCCGGCGATGTCGGAACCGTCGAAGACAAGCTCGAGGTCGCGGGTATACTGGATGTATCACAGACCTCGTTTCACTGCCTCCCAGTGACACATCTTGGGGTTCGCGCTGTAGCGCCCGAGAACACCTGCTAGGTAAGCCAGGTCTGCTCTGGTCCCTTGGACGGCGTACTGAATGAATCCAATCACAGTGGAGTATGATACCATTACACCATTGATGCACAGCTGGAATATGGTCGTGTTGTCGACGGGATCTTCAGCGGTTAAGCGCAGAGTTATTGCCATTGGAGTCTTGGATGGGGAGCAGTTAGCCATACCACACCGCTGCAATACAGCATCGAGATATTTCGTCTGGGACAGGGAAATGGTGCGTTTTTGTCGATCTCATTTTATCTCGATTCCGAGGAGGAATGAAGCTGCCCCTAGGTCACGCATTTTGAAGGTGGATGACAGTAGGGCTTTGATCTCGTTCATGTACGCACGGGATGAGGCAGCGAGTAGTAGGTCGTTGACGTAGACCACCAGGTAGCAAATTTCACCCTTCTTTCCCTTGAACACGTACAAGCAAGTCTCAGCGTCGAGTTCCAGGTGCGACCCGCGTCCTTCAACCCATAAAGCGACCGCTTCAGTCGCCAGCAGTGGCCGTCCGCTATCTCGATTCCTTCGGGCGGGGAAACATATATGTCTTCATCGAGGATGCCGTTTAGGTAGGCTGTGGCGACGTCCATCTGGTCCAGCTCGAGGTCGTACTTTGCAGCTAACAAGCAAATGATGCAGATGGACTCCAGGTTCGCTACAGGGGCAAAGATTTCCTTCAGGTTTCCACCCTGTTGGCCAAAGTCGCGAGCAACGATGCGGAGCTTGTGGCGGTCAACATTGCCCTTATTGTTGACCTTCACGTGCATGGCAGGCTTGGTGGTGATGGGTTTTACGCCGGCTGGTGTTGGCACGACCTCGTACACATTGTTGTTAGCGAGACTTTGCATTTCCTCTGCGAGGGCGGCTCTCCAGTGGTACTCGTCAGGTCCACTGAAGGCTTCCGCAAGCGTCTCGGGTGCAGATGTGTTGCCTGGACTGGAGTTTGCAATCCTTGCAAAGAAGGTGCTGTCTATGTCCCCGATCTCCTTGTTTGCATCTTCCTCAATAATTTGGGGAAGGTCGTCGATTTGGAGTGGGGGTGAGACTGGAGGCATTAATTCTGCAGGCTGCTCGGGTGCTGGGGCTGCAACTGGTTTCGGCTTGTGAAGCTGCTGAGATCTGCTGGATTTCTCGATCAGGTTTTTGTTTCTGTCGAACGGTACTCGGTTGCGTGTTCTGCGGTGTGGAGCTGCAGGTGGAGGCTGTGGAGTTGTGAGGGGTTTTTGTCTCTGGGCTGCGAGGTGCTCCGATATGGATGTGGGCTGTATCGGGACTGGAATACGAGATGGTTTCTCGTGTCGTGCTGTTGCAGGTAAAGGTGCAGCGGATGCACTGCCCCCCCCTGGCCAAAGAGAAAAATTGTCCTCGCTGTTGGCTGGCTCGTTGTCATCCCCCACTGACTCTGCAGCATCTAACTCCGCTCCATAAATGCTCCCACTGTCCGAACTGTCGTTCGATTTGTGTGCAGGACGAAACATTTGCTCCCACTCGCCCTCTGGCGTGTCTGCCTCTCCGAATATTGAGGTGTCGGTGACTCCCTCCTCGTCAAACGGACGTGTCTGCTGTGGAAAATCTTCCTGGTTTCGGCATCAAGGAGGTGGTATGCCTTTTTCCCGTTGCTGACGTCACCGTCGCCGTATCCCAGCTTTATGCACTCTCGGCCCCGGTCAGAGAATTTTCCGACACGGTTATCCTCTGGTATGAGGGCAAACACAGTACATCCGAAGGGGCGGAATTGGATTGGATCCACAACACGCTTGAAGAGGGTCTGGTATGGGGGAACTCCTTCGTTCGTGGAGTATGGGCGGCGGCCGAGAATGTAGGCTGCACATGACATGGCTTCCTCAGAAATTTTGGGGAAGTCTTGAGTCGACGAGCATGGTGAGCGCAGTCGTTACGAGTGTCTGGTTTAAGCGCTCACTGACCCCGTCTTGCTCTGGTGTGTGGGCAGCGGTTGTCCGATGAATGATTCCACTGGCTTTGAGCTCCACCTCCCAAGTGTTCGAGGTGTACTCGCCCCCACCATCAGTCTGCCAAAAGTCGATGAAGTTTTTTGAGAAGATGATCTCCTCGACTTCAGCCTCGAAGAAAGCCTTGACATCGCTTTTCCACTGGTTGAAGGCAACTTGGGCTTCACTCTTCTTCTTGAAATAGAGTACCCAAGGGAAGCCACTGCAGTCGTCGGTGAAGGACATCCAGTACTTGAAGCCATCACGTGATTGCGGTGTGACAGGCCCACCAACGTCGCTATGTATGAGCTGGAGTGGGCGAGTTGCCTGCTGACGTCCGGGTGGGAACGGGAGTTTCCGCATCTTTCCGGTAGCGCACGCTGCACAGAATTTCGGTTTTCCAGTGACTCGGTCAATACCCCCCAATCGACCCTTCTTCACCATCCGTGCTAGACTGTCCATCCCAAATGGGCCATGCAACGATGAAGTATGTTTATGTTGACGGCAGCATGTGCATGCTCAGATTGGACCACGGGCTCTGCGGTAATGTGGTACAGCCCGGGGTTGTGCGTGACTTCCAGCACGGTGTTTCCGTCTCGGTCAAAAGCACGTCCTTCAGTTCTTCCAAATATGGAAGTGAGGTTTCCTTTTTTGGCAAGTTTGTGCACCGATATCAGGGATACCTGGAACAACGGGACATAGAGGACATTTGTGAGGGTGAGGAGGATCTGTTTCCCCTTTATGATACTCAAGAACTGGATTTCTCCAATCCCGGTAGCTTCTGTGAAGCTCTCGTCCCCAAAGCGTACTCGTTTCGGCGGATCAAGTTGTTTGAACGTCGCTGCAATGAACCATTCCAGGATTGGCACCATGTGGGTTGAGGCACCGGTGTTGAGAACACGAGCGTAGGCGCGCACGAGACTTGATTCACTTGTAGTATAAGCAGAGATGCGTTTGGCAAGGGATTTAGATACAGTATTTCTGAAAGTGGTTACGTAGTGGCCCGACTCGTCTGCATCTGTGGTGAGAGCCTTGGCTCCACCTCCGTTGTCTACCTTTTGTTTCAAGTCACGGCAGTTCTTCGTGTTGTGGTAGCAGAGGCCGTGGACAGTACATGTCTTGGTCGGACCACCAGTCTTCTTGCCCTCGTCGTTCAAGCTCGAAGCAGTGGTGGCAGTGAGAGCAGCCTCCAGCGCCGGCGAGACGAGAGGGTTTGCAATCTCCGCTTTGATGCGCTGTTCCGTCTCTGCAAGGGTGAGTTTCCCCCCGGACGGAACCAGGTTGACCGTCTGGGAGACGAACACCCTCCACCGTGCTGTCTCTGGGAGGGACTTGAGCAGGATCCAGGCCTGAAACTCGTCATCGACCCCACGAGACATGCCAGTGAGGCAGAGATTTCCAGTACGGATGTTTGTAACGTGCTTGTCGAAGTCGCTCGTCCCATCCCATTTGGTGTCGAGCATCGAGACGAGGGTGAAGAACGCGGTCGCGGTGACGTTCACCTTCTCGTGTGCCGCCACAATGAAGTCCCAGGTCTCCTTCGCGCCCTTGAGGTGGCCGACGGACACGAGTATTGAGTGAGATATGAATTTGTGGATGACGCTGCGAGCTCGGTTGCCCCGGACGTGGAAGGAGTCACGGATGGCGCTGGTGGATGTGGTAACAACGCCATAGATGGTGGAGACGGTGCTGGATGAAGCCGCTGCAGTTTCCACCGCCATTTTCATACAGCTCATATAGTAGGTTTATTGCAAAAAGAACTGGGCCAGACCACATGGTGTTTTGCAAAATGATCTGGTGAAGCCCAGGCACTGCCACAACTCACTGTATATAGGTGATGTAGGCCCGGCAGGCCTCAGCGGCGATCAAAATGATTGCCCAGCAGGCATCACAATGATGTTGAACTGCACTGATGGCCCGGCATCTTCGGCACCACAGGAAAATTAATGGATAATCTGCTTTGAGTGGAGATGTACGGAAATGGATAGATGCCGTTCTTCCCACGCACCGTCATCAATTTCCGAGGAGCAGGCATCAATTTCAACGATCAGTTTCCCCGAAAACATTCCTCTTTGGGAAAGCAGGCATCAATTTCCACGATCAATTTCCGCGAAAACATTCCTCCTTTGAAACATACTGGTTCTGTATGTCTGAGCCTCAAACATGATGGAATTGTACTGTTATTCAAGGCAGGGAATCGCGCGATATGCACTTTCCCACGCCATCTGATGCCATCAATCTCACAAAACATACACAATAAATATTCAGAAAAACAGGATATACAATAGGATATACAATAGATGTTCAGCAAGATGGCCTCCACTGCCCCATTTACATCAAGATGCTCAAGATATGCGCTCTCCTCCATTCGCCCCGTCGTTCGGCCAAATTTCTCCGAACAATCATCTCATCAAACCTCCGCGTGTCCATCAAACCTCCGTACATCAAACCTCCGTATCCTCCACTTCCACCCCGTCCGCCGCTCTACAATCAAGCTCGCGCGTCAGTCGTACTCTGGAGACGTTCAAGCGACTTACAAGATAGCCTGCATCGCCCATTGGACGTCCTCTACAGCTTCTTTCCACTTCAGAATCGCCGGGGCGTCATTCTTCAGTCCGTCGTACCACCACCGCAGACAAATCAAAACGTTCAGCATTTCGTTCGGCCCCGTCTGGGCCACCGACTCCCAGTCCCCGTTGCCCGCCTTAACCAGCCTCCCCTCCACGCGTTCTCGCCAGGCGGGATTGATGGATACCCACCAAATCCACCATTGCGCGGCAAAAGCGTACACATCGCCTATCGCGGGATGCGGGCCTTCGCTGCGTGCACGCGACACCCAGCCACTGACTTCTTTCGGGCGCTTTGCCGTTCCTTTTCCTTTGGCCTAAAATTGTGTCAGTAAGTACGTACTCCCCCCTTTATTTCACCCTTGCTCACCAGCCCAACAAACTTCCCCGCCTTCTCGTAGGCCCACCACAGGTCCACAAGCCCCGCCCATTCGTCCCCTCCTCCCCCCTGCAGCAAGGCCACCCGCCCGTCCGCCGCCCACTTTGGTATACCACCTTCGACGAGCGCCGTCTGTTTACCCCGCCCGCGCTTTGCGCTCGCCCTTGGTTTCTTCACCGCCGGCGTCGGCGTCCGATCTCGCTCATCTTCATCTTCGTCATCGTCCTCGCCATCCGACCCACTATATTCTTCATCGTCCCCCTCGCCCTCCGCCCTCGCGCGCTTCCGCTTCATCCCCTTCGCCATCCCCTTCACCTCCTTCCTTATATCTTTCATCAACTGCGCCACCTCGCCGGGGAGGTTGTACGCCTGCAACAGTTCCTTATTTTTCGCCATATTTCCCTCCCGAGTCAGCTCCCAAGACAACATCCTCCCCAAGCGCACAATTCGGAGCACGCGCGACCCGGGGCTCATCCCCATCACGTCCCGCTGGAGCGGTGACGAAACGTTCAGATCCAGAAGATCGCCCGGCAGCGGCGTCGTTGCGCGCTGATCCTCATCGACGATCATTCAGTTGTCGTCACCACCCTCCTCGACGCTTTGGGCAGTCGTCGCCACCGGCGCCTGCATTGTCGCGACCTGCGCTGTCGTTGGCGCACGAAGCAGGTCGCTGACCAGTGGGGGCGTCGCTGAGGCCGCGTGCGCCGGTGGCATGGGCATGGGCGTGGACGTGGGCATGGGTGGCAGATGGGACGATGGTGGTGGGGGGGCAGGCGGCATGGTGGGGGCTGGTGCAGTCGCTCCGCTCTGTGCGGCGCTCGTGGTCGCTGGCGCTTGGTTTGTGGATGAAGAAGGGTCGTCGCACTCCTGGGGGGTCCCATTCGCGACTGCGATATACCTCATGAAGTGCTTCACGACGTTGTTCTTGTACCCCATCGGGTCCCAACGTGTGAAGTCCATCCCACCCTGGCCCTCCTCATCCTTCCCATCGACTGTCCCCGCGTGCGCTGACCTGACGGTCACCTTCCCATCGACGAACGCCCCGGCGATTAAGGTTACGTGGTAGCCGGTGTGCTCACGTATCGCCTGCAGGAAGGGCTTGACCGTCGCTACCAGCCGCAAGCGCGCCTCCACGCGCTCGTCCTCGTCGAGCTCGATCACGGCCGCTGTGCCACCCTCGCTCTCTTGGTACTCCTTCATCGCCTCCTCATACTCCTCCTCGCCCTTCTTCTTGAACTCCTCCCGAACGTCCTCTGACTCTCCGGCCAGCATCTCGCACGCGATGATCACGCGCCATTTGATTGAGTCCTTGGCACCGACTTTGTCGGGGTAGCGTTCGCGCAACTCGGTGTTTATCGCCGCATTCTTTACCTCGTCCTGCATGTACACTTGGTAGTCGAGCAGTCGCCGCAGACGACGCTCCTCCTCGGCCGGCTTGAGTTGACTCCTCATCCATTTCGACCAAGGATTCGCCGCGTTTCCAGAGTGAGTGCGCTGATAATTAAACCACCGTTTGATTTTCTGAACGCCCAATTAGTTCATCCCAACGTCCAGCGTAGCGCGCCCAACTTACACCCTCCGTATCATAAACAATTTTCTTTTTCTTAGCCCTCTCGTCCTCTGAGAGCGACGAGTCGGCTGTGTTGTCCTCTTTGAGGTCGTCCGGCGGGTCCTGCTCGAAGGGAATTCTCCACGGGAACTTCATCCAATATGCATCAAAGAACTTCGGGTACCACTCGCGTGTCTTCCCCGCATTCGATGTGTTGCAGTATGCCTCAAGCTCGGCATGAAGGTATTCAGCACGCTTGCCGCGCATGTCGCTCTGGTTCCCGCGCTTTTTCGCAGGTTCGTTGCTCTTTTTTTTCGTCTTCCCCATTCTGACGAGAGCTCAGTGGCAAGGGGTTCTTTTTGCAAAAGGGTCAGGCGCAAAGCGAGGAAGGAGTCGTGGCCTTTGCCAATCACATCCAAACCCGCGCCACTCACAACGTACGCCACTCCGCACGACGCCCTTGCAAACTCCGTTCTCTTTTCAAATCAAGCCCATTTTCCTTGAGATCCCTCATTTTTACACGAAAACAGATAGATTTTACAACGGTCAAGTGTAACTAGATACATGAAGTATAGAATATAAATAATATGTCCAAGATAGTGACGGATTCACAGAGCTACAAGTCCAAGATAGCAGTATAACGACAAGACGGAACGATGGCGACGAGGGAGGATACAGATACGGCGACAAGAGATAATGGGATAGGTGGGGGTACGATTGAAGTCCAAGAAAACACGAAGTCCAATCAAGAAGGGAAGACGTACACCCCGAAAGAAAAAGGCCGCCTCATTTCCTCTTGAAACGGTCCAGCTTGGCGACGCTCGTCGAGGAGAGGAGCTGCATATACTTCAAGCACCCCATGTTCTGGCGCAAGGCGTCAAACGCCTCCTCCCTGTTACAAGATGGGTCAGCAAAGGTCGACGACACAACTGAAGGAAGAAACCAGACTTACTCCCCCGAGAAGATGGTGTCTAGGCCACGAACCGCCCAGAAACGAGTCTGCAAACGCTCGTCGCCGCCGTCGGTGTCCGAGTCCGAATCGTAGAAATAGTTCGTATCATGCTCGCTCGCCGCTGGAGACGACTGAACGTGCACCAACTTCGGCGCCTTGCGAGGGGTTGAAGGCGACGTGGACACCGACAAGGAGGACACCGATGACACGGAGGCCGATGTAGAGGCCATCGCGCTCGCCATCAACGAGCTTCCAACGGATCGCGCCCCACCGAATGGGCTCAAGGGTGCGCGCGTGGGTGGCGCGTTGGACGTCGTGGGTGGGATGGGCTGGTAGTGCGGCGGAGCACGAAGCGGGCTCGGCGATACGCTCGAGCGTACGTAGAGCGGGGACGCGAGGGACTGGCCAGATCCGTTGGTTTTGTGTGGGCGCGGTGTTTGGGATGGCGAGGCGGCGACGGGAGGCGCAGGTGCAAGCGCGGCGACGGGGGGGTGCAGGTGCAGTGGGGGCGGGTGCAGGTGCGGCGGTGGCGGCGGGTGCGGGGCAGTTGCAGGCGACAGGGGTGGCGGCGTTCCAACCGTCGGGCAAGCGGCCATCGTTGTGGCAGCCGTCCTGGTGCAGTTGGTCGCAGAAAGACGCCCAGATGTCTTTGACGCCGCCTACGCCGGTCCAGCGTTTGGCGGAGCGCTTCACATATCCGGAGAAACCATCGGTCTGCGTATTCGCAATGTTTCTGTGTGGAGGGTTAGTTTTTATCTGAAGCAGAGAAAGGTAGAAAGAAAAGAGGTCACTTACGCATCAGTAAAGACACCGTTCCCACAGTGGCCGGCACCGACGACGAAGTAGCGGCCGTCCTTGCACCCGTCATGAATCACGGTGTTCTTGTGTCCGGGTTGAGGGAAATAGCGAGGCTGGCAGCGATTTTTAGGAGGCATTGTGGTTTTTTGAGGGAATGGTGGGGTTGTGGAAAGGAAAGGCGCAAAGCAACTTCTCGTCACATGGCAAACTGTACAGGGAGGCGTGGCTTCCCGTGTTAGGTCAGCAGTCGAGTCTCGAGCAAAGAAAATACACCCTCACCTTCAAGCCATGTCCAGCGTCGGAAAAAGGTTCGTCTTCGTCGTTGTGGATGAAAGGAAGGGCTTGGCTGATGATCAACGGTAGCCGAGGTGTAACACCGATCGTTCCCACCGACGAACTTGCCACGACTGGCGAACTTACCACGCCTAGGGAACTCACCTCCACGAGCGAGCCCAGCAAAGTCGAACTCAAGCTCACCCATGCGCAGAAGCAGGCTAAAGAACAGGCAGAAGAGGACCTTTTTCTCGTGAATAACTATTTCTCACGAATCGGGCGCCGTCAGCGGATCCACGAGCATGCAGTCCACCTGCACCTGAAGTCACCGACCAAGAACTCGCTCCGCCTCGTTGTCGAAACTTTCGACCATCTGTACGACTTGGAAACGCAGGTGCCGCCGCCCCTCTACCCCCACAACGATACCTTCGACGCCAAAGCCGCCGTCGCCCGCGGTCGCGCGCTGGCCTTCAGCCCAGACACCGCCAAGGCCGAGCGTGTGTGGGCATACGGGTTGCCGTACACCGATGGTGAGGCCATCGAACGGTACCTCACGAACCTGGGCCACCACACCGACGACCAACTCCCGCCCACTCAAGGCGGCCGGCGCGACGTCCTCGAAGCCCACCACAACACCGACCCTTGGACGAGCACCTTCGACATTGAAGGCGCCAAGGAAGCTCTGCAGCGTATTCAAACCCTTGCGCGCCGCCTCCTCCCCCAACACGAGTGCCAATTTGGCGAGGTATTTTTCTTTCGCTTTTTATTTGCTTCGTCTGATTTCGGACACACAGGGCGAAAAGAAATAAACCTCGTCCGTCGTTAGTGTAGTCGTAGACGTACGCGCCTCCGCCTCGATTGAATACATTTTTTTCTTGAGCACCATTTTTTCCTTGAGCACGCCACAAACAATTTCTCTCGAGCGAAAGCAAGTATATTGTGCTGAGGTACGCGAACAACCCAAAGAACAAAAAAAAAACCTAATCCCAACGGCGCTTCCCGCGTTGAAAGTAAGGGTGCTGCCCAGGTTTCGGGACATAATTGGGCGCTGTGGGGTCCTGATGATCCAGGAAATAATTCAAGTGTTCTTCATAACTGGCGGACTCGGGTGGCGGGGATGGGATGTCGGTGCTCGACGGTGGGGCGGCATGCGTCGCGGCGTCCTCCTCAGTGTCAGAGTCGGACTCAGGCCATTCGGGCAGGTCTTCTGCTGGAGCTGGAGTTTGGCGCAGGTGGCGCTTCTCGTAGTCGTCAAACCAGGCAGTCAGCCCATGCTTTGCGATGTGCGCCCTAAGAACAATAAATAATTGGTTCATGACGACGGAGGTAGGTCAGACGTACTTTACGCGCTGGGCCTGTTCATTCTGCGCAAGCGTCTCCCTATGAGCCTCGCGGTATCACGCATGATCCTCGCGCGCCTTGGCGTTGTACGCGGCCCAGTCTTCTTCGGACGCCTTCAGTTGCGCCCGACGCTTGGCCATCCGCTCACGAGCCTTGCGCTGTAGTTCGGTCTTGTTCCTGGCGTTTAGGTTGAACGAGATCCACTTTGAGGTCCTAAGAACGCACAGCGTGAGGTATATGCGCGTTGTGCCTCACGCTGCTGGGCCGACTTGTTTTGCATTGGGACACCGTTTCTCGTCATGCAGAGAGCCTGTGTTGCGGCAGTGGAGAGGATGGATGGTATAAACAATGTTATAAACAATTGAGGCCACGGGCGAGGGTGTTGAGTTGGAAGGTGGAGGAAGGGGTCAAGAGTATGGGTCACTGATCTTGGCTTTTGGCGATTTTGGTGCACGCAAAACTCATTCAAGCTCCTTAAATTCTGAAAATTCATAAATATTCGGGAACATGCGAGCAGTGAAATGAAAGACATCGCTCCGCCAAGGTTCGACGCAAGGACTCGTGGTAAAAGTCCTAGCTCATTGTCCGTGCCCCTCGGCTAGTGGCGAGTTCGCTAGACAGTGGCGAGTTTGTCAGGTCTTCAATTAACGGAAGGCGTCGGGTGGCATCGGAACACATTCCATTGGGCGATTAAATTTGGCTGATTTCTCATTCATTTTGGCTCGATTATCCATTGAGTGCAAAAAAATTGTTATTCTAAACGCCCGACGCTCTACATGACGGGGCCATCCCATTTACGATACATACAAATACCCTCCTGCCAGCGGCTTGCCCGGTTGCGTTTCCTCTGCTCATGCTCCTCCGGCGTGGTGTTCTTGGCGCTGTTGATGTCCTTGTCCGTGTGGAAGTCGTTGTAGACCCAACGGAAGATCCCAGCGGGCGTGAACTGCGTGAATGAGAAACGGGTTTCGTTGGGGCCAATCTTGAGGTTGGAATGGCGAAGGATGGCGGACGGGAGGAGGATGGTGGATCTGGGTGGAAATCGAATGATGAGGTTTAAATCCCACAGTACAAGGTGTCCGCCTCGGTCTGGATTGAAATTGCCCAGCGCGGTGACGGCGCACCAACCCCACGCCAAGTTCCCGAAGTCGATATGGGGTAGGATCACGGTAATTGGGCCGAAATTGAGCGTTGCCGTGGTGAAGACCGAGGCCGATTCCTTGAAGTTACGCACAATGTGTTTGGCGCGCACTTGAAGGCGATCCCAGTCGCAGAGGGCGGTGTATGTGATGCGGTAGAACTCGTGGAGGTTGGGTGCAAAGGCCATGAACAACACTGGCATCGATTGAGCGTCGTCGCGGAGCAAGGATGGGGTACTTGCTGTTGGTCCACCCTGCGATCCGCTGGAACAACTTGAGGCCAAAGAGGCGTGCAAAAACCAGGAGATTCCGGGCGTTGTGGGCGAGAATCATGGGGTAGCGCTGCCCGCCACCTATTGCCGCTCCGACGTGTTTAGCCGCGTGGGATCCACGGCGGGGGGCGGGCCGTCAAGTCCAGCCTTGCGACGCCACTTGGGCCCACTATAGATTTCGATTGCGGCGGCTTCCATTTGCTGCGCCGCGTCCTGGGCGACGTCGGGAGACCAGGTCGGGTCGTCGGGGGGAAACCCGCCGAGGAGCAGCAAGATGTTGCGATTGGCATCAATGACGGGGGTCGGGGCTCTAAAGGGGAGGTGGGGAGGTCAGACTGGACCTTTACGGGGATGGGGTCGTGCACGCACCCGTCCCGTCGTGCACGCACCCGTCCCAATCATAAACCAGCATCTCCGGCCGCTCACACTGAATCTCCTCCAAGCTGTGGGCACGGGCATTGGGCTCGTCCTGGCGAATCGCTTGCCAGCCGGAGGCGGCGACAGGAGCGGCGTAGTTGGCGATGGTGGCTTTGAGCTGAAGCGCCGCGGCGGCTTGACGAAGGCGGCGGTGGGTAACGGCCTTCAAGCGACACCCTGCGCTGGTGCGGAGCTGCTCCCTCTCGAGGGAGCGGGCGAGGCGGTCCCTCTGATGCTTCTTGACCAAGCGACGCGCCTTAACCTCGGCGGCAGTTGCCTTCTTGGGGGGAGGTGCCGCACGCGCAACACGGATGACGGGGCCGGGCATGAGTCCGTTGGGGAGCCTGGTGCCGGGTGGGTGGCCGGGGGGTGCGACGCGGATGAAGGTCGAGGGTCGAGGCTGAGGGGCGTCGGGTTTGCGGGGGCAAGGTTGGGCGGGGGCGGCGTTGTCGTCACCGTCCGAATCAGAGTCATCGAGGGACTCAGTGTCCGAGTCAGGGCCTTTGTCGCGGCGGCGAAGAAGGTTCACAAGGTGGATGTCGGGGAGGCGCAGCGCAACAGCGTTCCCGAATGGACTGTATTCCGCGCCCTGGTGGATAGGTCAGTGCGTGTATGGCGTCACAGGCGGCTTTCAGCGGCTCCAGGGTCGGAGCCACGTACTTGCCCTTCGTCGACTTACCGGGGAAACTTGACATACTGGGTGGGCCGTTGCGGATTCATGTTGGTGGGCTTGCATTTATTATATCTTGCAGCGCTAAAGGCCAAGAGGGGGATTGCCTGATTTGGTAGTTTGGAAGTCACATGCTGATCTATGATCGCGTGTACAATCTTGGCCAGCGCAACCGCTTGGGCATTCCACACGCGCCGTTTGGCGCGATGCCCGGCCACCGAAAAATCAAGAGAGTTCTCCCCAGCGCCGACGATGAGTACAAATACTCGGAACCCATCGAATTGTTTTTTCCTGGAGCCCACGCGTCGACGGCAGCAGTGAATGCGCCGGTGCCTACCATGGTCGAGCGCACGTCGGCTGATGGGCGTCGGACCTACACGGAGACGCTATCAGTAGATCCACCCTCCCCCATCAAGTGTATGCGCATGGAGGCCATTCACGAGGAAACAGCAGACAGAATGGATGTCGACGATCCCCCCTTGCTGCCTTTGCCGACCTTTGATTTCCCCTTTGACGCGGATTTGGAGTCGGAACGTTACAATATGGACCTCGGGGGGATATTCGACTGGCCGGTGTTACCCGTACGCGCCCAGAGAGGCAAGAAGAAAGGGAAGATCACCCCTTCTGTGGGTGTCTCTGCCAAAATCCACAACGCAAGAAATAATTTTACCCTGTTAGGATAAATGCATGCACGAATGGCGGCTTCTTCGCGACGAATATCTTCAGGCTATAATTCGACTTGAAGGACCCGGAGACGCGGATGAAGCGGTGTGCCCTTCCTGCCAGGACGCTGTACCGACTTTGCGCTGTCGCGATTGCTTCGGGGGGGAGATCTACTGCCAAGGTTGCTGCTTGAAGATGCACGCCAAGAGCCCGTTGCATAGAATTGATGTAAGGTCAATCCCTCCATCGCAAAATAATTAAGCTGATGTTATGATCATACCCAGCGCTGGGACGGCCAAATGTTTCACCCAACGACGCTGACAGCTCAGGGCATGATCGTTCAGCTATGCCATGCGGGGTGTGTCGCGCCGGTCCGCGTCAAGAGTTTTGTTTTACTCGACATCGGCTGCATCCACCTACTTACGGTCGATTTCTGTGGGTGTGAGCGGCGACACGGACGGAAACGACGTACCGACCTGCTTCAAAAGCGTTGGTACCCGGCCACGCACGATACGCCGCAGACGGCGGCCACTTTTAACTACCTCGACTTCTTTCTCATCCAAACGCACCAAGCAAAAACTGCGATGTACGATTTCTACGTGGCGACCATGCGATCGAGGAACGGGACGGGGATAAAACTCCCGAACCGTTATCCGGAGTTCTTGCGCATGGTGCGCCAGTGGCGCCATATCAAGTTGCTGAAGTGGGCTGGTCGTGCGCATGATCCTAGCGGGGTTAATGGAAGGCGCTCGGGGGCATTAGTGATCGAATGCCCAGCATGCCTGCGCCCTGCGGTGAATTTGCCGCCAGACTGGGAAAACGCGCCGCCCGCGGACAAGTAAGAGACTTCATCTTTTTCACATTAAGCACTGCTAATGCGCTCGAAAGATTTCTGTATTACCTTTTCCTTGCCCTCGATGCTTGCTTCCGTCTCAAACGGCGGATGGCGTCGAGCGAGCTTTGCGACCCCGGGCTGAGCACGGGGTGGGCGTACTTTGTGGAGCAGGAGCCGTATCGAAAGTACTTACTTTCGGTGACAAACGAGACCGAGGTAAATTCTTGGGACGCGTTTTCTGTTTCAAATGCTAACATCGCTTTCACAAGATGAGTACTTGCAGCGGCCTGGCCGCTTTGGACTACGCGAACACGAAATTCTCCCGGGAATACACGACGACCGGCGTTGGCATGGGTGTCTGTGCACGCCACGAGTTTGTACAACCCACCGGCGTCGGCGACCTTCAGAAGGGCAAGAGGTGCGTTTTCTTCTTGGCTTGGATGATCTCCGGCTGATACAAGCGCGTCAGGTACTCCAATATGGATTGGATCTACAGCGCTATAATGGTGAAGAAGGACCCGCGGCTCTCCAAGGTCGTCTCCTACGACATAATTTGTCAGTGGTTCAAGAAATTATTCGAGCGCCTCCTGAAGATGCCCTCCGCTGTCCGCTTCGTCATTGTGATGTCGCTAATGCGCTTCGTGATACCGAAGATGCACATACATTCACACACCCTTGCCTGCCAACTCTTATTTTCCCTCAACTTTCTTCTGGGCGCGGGGCAGACGGATGGGGAGGGAATTGAGTGACCGTGGGCCAATTTGGGCGGTGTCGCAACAAGCACCCGTGAGATGGGTCCCGGGTCGCGGCGCGATACACTGGACTCACATCTGAGCTACTGGAACTGGTCCAAATTAATTGGGATCGGTACGTCTTCGACACCGGGCGTGACTGGGGTTATTGACGTTTGGAATAGCGGACCTACTGCGCCGTCGACTGGACAAGGCCAGGGTCAAGGAGCGTGAACAAGCGGAGGCCTTTGAGACGTTCACCGCGGAGCAAGGGGAACGCACGGTTGCCTGGCGCACAATGGTCCATGCATTCGAGGCGGATCCGAAGAAGCCTAATCCGTATGAGATGAAGTCACGCGGTGAGTGCGACCCCCTTCGAAGGAAGGACAGGTATTGACGTGGGTGACCTTATTTAGGGTTCACCGAAGCCGACGTGCGCCTGCGGCTCGCAGAGAACGACACAGCTTCGACAACCCCGTCGCTTCACAATGTCAGCCCGACGGGCTTCATCTACGCCGGGCTGGATTTGGAGGAGCAGCAGAGTTGTTCCGTGCAATTACCTGTAGCCCCTTCTTACCTCCCTCACAGGCGACGAACGCGGGTCAGCATCGAACTGAAAAAGGCGCATACTACGGCGCAGAAGATCAACATTGTGGCGATGCACCAAAAGCTCACCCGGGGTATCAATCGTTTCCGGAAATTGCAGGCGACGTACACGCCTGGAGCACTGCAGGCCCTCGCCCGACTGGAAGAAAACACAACGGAGATGCCCGAGACAACGCCGCTGATGCTGCCGTCGGCGCTGTCGGACGTGGAGCGCGAGGCAGGTTGTGTGGGCGGGGTGCAGATCGTCGAAGCGGAAGCGCGCAACGCTCAATGCGAAGCCGCCCTTTTGCGGCTGAGGCATCAGCTCCATATCAAGTCTAGATTCCTCACCTACAAGAGGAACCATTCGCGCCACCAAGGTGCGAATACGCGGTCCCGAACGCTCGTCGCCCGGAACGAGTGCAAGATACGCCTCCACTCGGAAAAGTACCAGGCCGCGTGGAATGCAATTCGCTGGCTGCAGGGCGAGGATGCGAGCAAGGTCGGCTGGCTCAAGCTGTGTCAGAGCGATATACGCCTGATGCAGGATGCGGAGGACTTGCGGAAGCGCGAGGAGCAGCGTAAGAATGAGGCAGCGCGGAGGAGGCGGCTGGCCGAGGAAGGGGAGGCCGTGGAGATGGAGGATGACGACGATGAGGGCTGGGTGGACGAGGATGAAGGCGGCGATGCTGCCGGTGGATCGACGGAGAGCCGTCGCACGATTTCCTGGATATGGACGGTTACGGGGACGACGGGATCCGACGCCAAGCTGGAGGAAGCGCTGCGCATCGAGTGGGCAAAGGCTTACGTGCGGAGTCGGCGTTGGAAGGAGGAGGTGTGGCTGCTGGAAGAGGAGTTTCGCCGCATCGTTGTGTCGTTCAAGTACGAGGAGGAGAGGTGGCTGGCGCGCGCGCGATTAATTCCGGTTGGTGAGGTGGAGGAGGGTTTTGCGCAGGGCGCTATCGGGTACGTGCTGCAGCAAGCAGCAATGTACCGCGATATCCGCGACCGGGCGGTGGTAACAATGACGGAAGTTCGCTGCGGGCGGGGGAGGAAGCGACTCCCTGGCGCCGTCGGGGTCGAGGATGGGAGCGGGGACGAGGGTGAGGGCGAGGCTGCATGCGCAGGCAAGGGCGAAGCCGCACGCGCAGGTGAGGGCGAAGCCGCACGCGCAGACAAGGGCAAAGCCGCATGCGCAGGCGAGGGCGAAGCCGCACATGGAGGCGAGGAGGAGGGCGCAGCGGCAACGGGGCTGAGGGTTGCTGACGGCGGCGGTGAAGAGTCGGACGGCTTCAACTCGGAGGATTCCGATGACGGGTGGGGCTTGGGCGTATACAGTGATGAGGAGCTCTTCATGGGCGGCGAGGATGAGGAGGAGTGAAATTTTGACTTTATGTCCTAATTAGGCCGTTCAAAGAATTGTTTCAATCACAGAGGGCCTGCCAAAGGCAACACGGGTCCCCGTGAACTGGTGGAACGGTCCTACCGCCTTTCTTTCCGCAGATTTTCCTATTTTCTGCGGTTTTTTTCCGTATGGGGAACGCCTTCCGTGATATTCGGATCGCGCCCGCCCTCACAATTCGTATTTTATTGTTATTTTCCGCAATGGCAATGTTCTCCATATGATTCGGATCGCGCAGCCATTTTATTTAATGATTTTGCGAGAATTTCGAGGGCATTTTCCAGATCGGGCACTTCCCGTCTGATTTGGACTAATGCCGAGGGCCGGCACGCTGATAGGAGTGATCTGAGGACGGCAGGCTCAGCGGAAGTGATGTCAAATGCAAAGGAGAGTGATGCCGAGTTGCCGGGGACCATCCCCTACTACAAACACAGCCTCTGCTTACCCTATATGGGTGGCCAGTTCTTTTTGCAAAACGCTATGTGGTCAACCTGGGTACATTTTGCAAAAGGTCACTAATATCAGGTGCACGCTGTCCCCACCTCGAGCAATTTCTTCGCGCTCGGTATTCGCAGGGCCGGTCTTCGGCGGTCCACCCAGCCCGCCCTTGAACATGGGTCGTGCGCGAAGCACGACTTCAATACGCGGCGCGCGCGAGGCGGTCCAGGGCCGGCGCATCATTTTTGGTGGACCTCCCTCACTGATTATACCCTCTACGTGTCCCGTCCCCGGCCTCGTCGCTCCGGCTCCGGCTCTCGCCGCACCTGCGCTGCGCCCGTGTCAACGCAGACTGCCAAGGCGCCACGGGTATGGCATGAAATTCATGGGCAGGGACCTGACGGCCGAGGACCTGTATCTCGGTCCAGCGCGCCCGCCAGCCTTCGTGCAGCGTATGTTGGGTGAGCCCTTGCCGCCCGACATCGACCCCGAGGAGCTGGCAGACCCCAAACCGCACCACAAATGTGCGATTTGTTGCTTGGTGAAGTCTCACCCTGTGTCATAAGTTACTTGCCAGTTTCTCGGAAAGAGCATTTATATTGAAGATAAAAACAGATACCTGTGCGGTCATAGCCACTGCTTCGTCTGCACGCGCGTTTGTCTCCAGAAACATTTGACTTGCCCCGAGTGTGTCGCGGTTATTCGCCAGGCGCCGTTCCGGCACTACGGAGAGGAGAACAGCATTCGGGCTGATTATCCGGCGTGGGTGGACAACAGTATAGTAGGCCTAAGTTGGGATGGCGTAGTGTTCCCCAGGAATTAGTACTTTGGTCGTATTTCTTGTCGCTGCTTCAATAATTTATTTGGTCGACATTGTGGGAATTTCCGGTGGCTGTGCATATTATTTTTACATCCTGCCATCTCCAGCTCCTAAACTGGATGCGCAAGGGATCTTGCAGAGGCTCAGGCCGCTTGCAGGCTGCGCCACCGCGCATGCACACTCACAAGTCCCATATCGCGGAAGTTGTCTGGGTGTCGTCGTCTGGCCGGACTGGCACCACCCACGCGCACATCATTGAGGCGACCGGTCCAAGTCTAGCTGCTGCCTACAAAGCCGAAGATCTCGCCACCAACAGTGCCGCCGAAAGATTCGACTTCAGCTACGACCTCGGCGACCCTGCCTTAGCTGCCGAAATTCAAGGCCCCGAGAACAACGGCATCGAGTTAGCTGCGAAGCACAAGGTCTACGAGAATTCTGTGAGTGGAAACGTCGACCCAAGGGAGAGAGAGAGAAAATTCTGACCTGCTGGGATAGGACTATCCCATGAAGACTTGGGCCAAGCATCAAGAGGAATATCTCGACGAGATGCTGCGCCTCGAGGGCCGAGGATATGCGGCCATTTATTCAACGTGCCTGGGGTGCGGAAACGCCGACCCTACCTTCCGGTGCATGCAACAAATGTGCTACGGGGCGGGCATGTTTTGTCAGGCGTGTCTGTTAAAGCAGCATGCCTGTCTGCCGACTCATTGGGTCGAGGTCAGTAAACTTACGTCGAACAAGTGTATCGTGCTAATTTTGGTGGTGTAGGAATGGAACGGCCGGTTCTTCGAATGACGAGGACTGTCCGATCTAGGGCTTGTGGTGCAGCTGGGGCATCCGCCAGGCTTCGCGTGCCAAGCACCTCTCCGGGCGAGCAAGGAGTTCTGCCTGCTCGACGTGACAGGCGTTCACAAGGTGACGGTGAACTATTGCTTGTGCGACAGCAACGTCAAGAAGCGTCAACAGCTGATGCGCATTTGCTGGTGGCCCGTGACGGCAAGGGATCCGCAGACATGCGCGACCTTCGGTGTCATCCGCCTGTTCCAGATGCTCAATTGTCTGGGGAAGGTGTCGGCGCATGACTTCCTGCGCTCGCTTGAGTTATTGACCAATAACGACGGTCTGGAATGCCCACCGGTACGTGGTTATCTATGGTAGACGGTCTTCTGCTGATCATTCACACTAGCAACGCTGGCGTGCCTTCCGACACATTGTGAGGCAGTACCGGACAACGCTGATGATGAAGCGCGCGGGTCGTGGACACGCAGCCTCGGGTATCGCAGGAACAGCGCAGGGAGAACTGGCGCTGCGCTGTCGTGCATGTCCTCAAGCGGGACGGAACCTGCCCGAGGGGTGAGATAGAATTAACTGGGAAGAAATGCCGGAGGATCTAAGGTGCAATTTTATGAATGGTTTAATGGCGCAGATGAACTGAGGAGATGCACAGATACAAGTATTTCCTGTTCCTCGCCCAAGACTGCAACTTCCGGTTGATAAACCACAACGTGTCGTCGGAGGCAAAGGATCCCATCCTCGCGGACGGCCTGGGGTACTTCGTCAACCACAAAGAATACGCAAAGTACTTGCGCGCGCATGTTTCCGAGGAGGAGATTTCGACTTGCTCCGGTTTTCAAGCCATGTTCCTGGCGAACCGGAAGCGGGTGAAGGGGTTAAAGACGACGGGGGTAGGGGGGGTGACGTGCGCGCGGCATAATATGTGGAGGCCAAACGGTATTGGCGACTTGCAGCTGGGCGAGCGGTACAATAACTTTTTTCTGTTTTTGTTTTGGATTTCATGGACTGACGGTGGTCGTAGGCAATGTAAAATGGACTTTATTTTGTTCTCGGCACTACTGAACACGATCATCTTCTACTTGATCCTGTCGTACGACATAGCTTGCCAATATTCGAAGAATTTCTGGGCGCGGATGTCATCCCTGCCGGACTGGCTGAGCTTGGTCATCGACAAGGCGCGCGTGTGGTTCAAGGTCCCGAACTTCCACCTGCCGCCTCACAAGCCGCCTTGCCATTCGCCGTATTCCTTCCATTACATGTGGGGCGCGGGAAGAACTCACGGGGAGACGGTGGAGCAGAATTGGGAGTTCACGAACGGCGCAGCGGCTTCAACGAAGATGATGGGGTTGGGGACTCGGGCGGCAACATTGGAGGATTTGTTTGGTTTCCACAACTGGCGCCGGCTGGTTTCGTGGCGGGGGATTTTTACGAAGCGGATGGGGGAGAACGTCAAGGAGGGGCAAGTACATTGCGATGCTTTTGAGGTGTTTGATGCGGCGTTGCGGGAGGTATCGCCAGAGATGGTGGAGGGATGGAAAGAGTGGGTGGACGAGTGGGAGTCGCGACAGCACACAGATGGGGCAGTGTCGCCGTTCGAGTTAAAGGAGCGAGGTAAGCAGCCACGGAAGATTACACACGATTGAAGGCTGACACGGACATTTGATGCAGTCACGTCGATGCGGGATATTCACTTGAAGTTGGCGAAGGAGGAGTTATTGCGAAGCGGGGAGGGGGTGGAGGTGGAGCGTGAAGATACGCCGAGCACGTTCATTATCATGGGATTGGAGATTGAGGAGAGCCAGTGAGTACTTGATGTGTGGGACTCCGCGGCGATGAGGCTAACAATGTCGCAGATGGAACTTGGCGGTTGACGTGAAGGCGCTAGCGAATCCCACGGATGCACAGGCGCTGGGGTTCTTGAAGCGCCAGACGGTGCTGACGAAACAGATACAGGCGTTCCGAAAGCTGCAGCGGACATATATGCCGAAGGTCAGACGGTACTTGAACGCGACCCAACGAGCGCTGTGGGATTCGGAGGCGGACCGGGAGGTGGAGGCGGTGCGGCTTTTCATGCCGTCAGAGATGGGGGATAAGACGAGGCGGGAGAACACATGTGCGGTAGCTGGTGGAGGTGGAGACGGAGCTGCGTATTGGGGAGGCACGGGAGGCACTGGAGTCGTTGCGCCAGGGGCTGCGAACGCGGACGATGACGAACCGTTATCGTCTGCGGCATTGCTCAGGGCAGAGGATGCTCACACGGGGCCAAGGAATTTTACGCCAGATCAACGTCAAAATCCATAAAGCTAAGCTGCGTTATCGTTATGCGCGGCATGCGCTAACGCGTTTGAAGGAGCACGGTCCGTGGGAGAGAGAGCTGAAGGTGCTGGAGGAGTCCGACGTGCGGGCTTTGAACGAGAGGGTGTTGACGGAGGAGGAAGCGGCGCAGCGGCAAGGGGTGCACAATTATGAGGGGATTGCTGAGGAGGGGGGGATCGCTGCGCTGGGCGAAGGGCGGCGGACGCTTTCATGGATCTGGTACCAGGCAAAGACCACAGATCCTGATGAGAAGGAGCTAGTGGAAGGTACCTGTATTCCAATTGATTTCACGTCATACTATATTAACAAGCGGTATGTATAGCATTGCGAGTAGAATGGTGCAAGGTGTACGCGAGAATGCGGCGGTGGCGCGAGGATGTGGTGCTAGTAGAGGAGGAGATGCGGAGGACGATCGAGTACGGTCACTGGGCGGCAGTGGAGTGGATGGGGCGGGCAACGGAGCGGCTGAGCAGTGGGGTGTCGAAGGAGCTACAGGAGGGGCTGACGGCGTATGCATGGGAGCAGGCGGACCGGGAGGGAAGAACGTGCGTGAAATTGACAGCAGATTGGGCGAAGATTCGAGAGAAGGGACGAGCATATTTGGCGAAGGAGACGATAGGTGGGGAACACGTGGTGGTACCTATAGATGAGGAGGACGGCGAAGACGACGATTCAGATGGCGAGGAGGGTGCGCCCGATTATGAGGACGAGGGCGACGATGAAGTGATAGAGTAGAATATTTCCTTTTTAGGCAATTTTGTTTCGGCGTGTCGAAATACGTGGATAGAACTCGAGTAGAAAGAATGATAAACCGTTTAGCCTGAACGGCCGTAGTATGGTGTCCGGTTGACGTTGCAGGAGAATACGGCGCAGGGGAAGTGGACACGTTGGCGATGATTGACATGGGCGGGATTTGATGGCGGGCGTTATTAACCGGATGTACCAGTCTGCCGAATCGAGTGATTGATGTTTTGGGAGCAAGGATCGAAAAAGAGTGTGGTTTGATTGCGGCGGCGAAGATGCCATCAAACGTTGGCCTCGCCGTGCAAGCCGAAAGGATTGTGCAGAATAGTGCGGGTAAATGTCCATATATATAGTGTCCATAGAGGCATTGTAATGTGGGTATAGCTGGCCTACCGATAAAAGACTGCCCACATTGCAATGCGGTATCACCCCAGGTTGTACCCAGATATATATACATACAGCCGTGGCCACCGGGTATATATATATAGGCACCTGTTGGCCGGCCTGCCAGAGACCACAATATATGTATATAGGCTCCCTTTTAATATATGTATTATTTACAGGGCTCTGGACCGCCGTATACTGTTCCTTCGATGCCAAATCGATGCCCACGACTTTCCCATCAATAGCTTTACGCGTTATCAACAATTCCGGCTATAAACGGCAGCGCTGTTTACTTCTATTATGAACAGACCCCGGCGCCCCTACACCCCTATTCCTCAATCGCTCTCCCCTTCCAGCAGCGCCTCCTCTTCCTCGGGCTCCAGCTCGTCCCCCAGCTCCAATTCGACCGTTATCTGCTCTCCCCCGGTGTCCAAACCCTCCAAATACGCCTCCGCCTTCCGCAAAATCCCGCGCCATTTCTGCTCCAAAAAGTCGCACGTAGCCCGCTCCCGCTCGGCCTGCTCGGCGGCGTATGCCTGTCGCCCCTCCGTCAGCTCCGCCGACGCACCCTCCACCTTTGCCAACGCCAACGTATCCCACTTCTCCGCCGCGGTCCTTCCAAATGCTACCGCTCGACGCATTTCTTCGCGTAGCAGCCGCACCTCTTCGTCGAACCGCGACCGCGCGTGCGCTTTGCACCACTCGACACGAAGTGCTGACGGTCACGCAGATCAGTGCATACCCTTTTCTCGCGCCACGTGGCACACACCTTCATGCAGCTTGGGATCGTCGTCGTCCTCTTTCCTCACGCCCACCACGTACCAAATCCAGGATAGGGTATGTGAGCCCTCACCTGCCGCGATGCCCTGCGCCACTGTCACGCCTGCAGGCCTCGCTAGCGCCTCTCCGAGCGCATCCAGCTGCTCCACCCTCGCCTCCGCCTCCGCCTCCAGCGCGCGCTCATTCAGTGCGCGCACATCCTCATCCTTCAGCACCCTCAGCTTCTCCTCCCAGACCCCGTGCCCTCGCAAAACCAGCAATGCAGCGCGAGCGTAGCGGTAATGAATTTTTGCCAGGTGAATCTTGATATTGATTTGCCGTAGGATCCCCTGCCCCTGCGTCAGCGCCCCCTGGCCCGTGTGGTTGCGTATACGGAAGCGATTCGTCATCGTCCTCGACCGCAGGGCCTGCTGCACAACCTCCAACGCCTCTGTTACCTCCGCCTCCCGCATCTGTTCCTCCACCTCACTCAGCCCGCCCGCACACGCCCTCCGACGATTGCCTGCGTCTCCCAATTCCGACAGCATGAATAGCCGCGTCGCCTCCGCCGGCTGCTCTCCGTTTCCGTCAAACACTTGCTTCTCGCGATCCGATAGGAATTCCCGCAGCGCCGGCATATACACGAGCTGGAGTTGACGGAATTTGTGTATCCGCTTCACCAGCGCCGTCCTCCGCTTGGTGAACCCCAGCTTCTGGTTCGCCGTTGGGTTCTGCAACGCCTTGATGTCAATTTCGAGGCGACGCCTGTGATTATACGTATATTAGCATGTGCTGTAATCGAATAAACGCAAAACGTACTGCGCATCCTCTATACTCAGCCCCATACTAATGAACGTGCTTGGTGTGCTGTCCTGCTCCACCTCGACCCCGTCCTCCGTTCTAATTAGTTCCTCCCCCGCAATTTTGAGCTGTATATCTCGCAGCGTTGTCACTGTTTTTGCCAATCATCAACAAGTCGGTCTTCCTGGCCACTCAAAGACGTACCAGCTTCCTTGTATTCAAACGGCGACTCTTTGGGGTCTGTGTGCTGCTTCGCCTCCCACCGCTCCACCCACGCACGCCATTCCTCCACCTCCTCTGGCCTCGTGCTCTCCAACCCCTCCGTAAATGCCGCGAGCGCCGCGCGGTGCTTCTGACCCTCCTTGATGTTCACCGCCAGGCGGTTTGGTAGTACGTGATCTGAAGCAAGTTAAAAGATTAGCGCGCCTCACTCCATTAAGAAACCACAGATGCTTACGCATCGCCAGCTGTCGGTCATAATTGTGAAACCCAAAAATGTCCTCCAGTGTCGCATGCCTTGACCCTGGACCCATTAACTTTGTCGACGCCGCCGCACCGTTTGAAAATGACCAATTCTGCTCCACCCCCTCGCCATGCGACATCCCCGCCCCATACATGTAGTGGAATGAGTACGGCGAGTGGCAGGGCCACTTGTGCGGTGGTAAGTGGAAGTTTGGAACCTTCCACCACACGTTCTCCTGCGCAATCCGAAGCTGCATGCTCTGCGGCATCTTTTGCATCCGTTCCCAGAAATGCTTCCCGTACTGACAGGCGATGTCGTACGACACAACGATGTACCATAACGCGTAAGTCAGCAACGCGGACAGCAGTAGGAAGTCCAAGTTGCAAAATCTGCCCGTCCATTCATCGTAAGCCAAACGTAAATGCATTGAGTCGTAGGTCGCTTACCGTTCGCCGACCTGCAAATTACCAATGCCATTTGGGCGCCACATGTTGTGCCGCGAGCAGGTAACTCCCCCAACGCCTGTTGTCCGCAGCCCTTTAGACGCCTTCATGTTCGCCAGGAACATGGCCTGAAACCCGGAGCAGCTGGAGATCTCCTGCTCGCTCGCGTGTTTCTCGATGTGGGCCTTATACCCCTCATCCCCTTCGCACAGCGCGAAATAACCCAAGCCATCGCCCAGGATCGGATCCGCCTCCTCCGACGATATGTTCCGGTTCTGCAAACGGAAGTTCGCGTCCTGCGCGAGGAACAAGAAGTAAAGGAATCTGTACCAATGCTCAGCCATGCCCTTCTGACGGTAATGATAGCACTTACTTGAATCCTGCCTCCACGCGCGCCGGGTCAAGATTCCACCCCGGCTGAGGGCAGTTGCGGCATTTCAACGCTAGGCCGCCCCTCACCGTAGCGCCCACACCCCCCGCGCTGTGTCCAGTCTTGAATCGTTTGTGGCGTTTGATTTCCCGCCACTGACACATTATGTGCATGAATGGCTTGCGATGGTCCTATGTCCTCGCTCAGTAAATTCATCTCTTCCATTAATTCAAATGCACTTACTGGTGGTCTATCCAGCCCATCGTGGTTTGTATTCATCTCCAAACCTCGCAAGAAATCATACGTGGAAAGTTTTCCGAGACAGTTTAAAGTCTGGAACAACTTCAATACAGCAAAGGTGGCGCAAGTGTTGGGCTCCTTGACGGTCGCGGGCCACCAGCAGACTCGCATAAGTTGTGTTCGCCGCTCTGGTGCCCCCTGGCACCCACAAAAATCTACCGCGAGCTCGTGCACGCCCGTGAGGTCGTACACCACGAAATCCAGTGCGGCCGCCTTCTTGTGGGGACATTCCACCTCTGAAGACCGATGAGTTCCCTTTCCTCCTGAAGCCCAGGCGCGTTGCTTACCTCAATGAAATGGGTTGGTAACTGTACGTGCGTCGCCACGATGCATGTCGCACAGCGCATGACTTCCTCAAAACAGACCCCGTCCACGCAGCGGTACTCTGCGCGTCCCGTGCAAGCCGCAGTCGTGCAACGCGCGTACACATTCGCAGACCCACGCCCCTCTCGCCGCAGAGCCTCCTGGCAGAATTCGTCTCTATACGGAATCCACGTCTGCAAAGGCCGGTCCTTCCAGATATCAGCATCCACACCCACGCACCGAGGTCAAACAAAACTCACGGAATTCTTGTTTCGAGGCTTCAAGAGAACCACTTGAATATCCTGGTTGGCGTCCTCGTCCGGTTGCGCATCCAGAGAATCATCGCCGAGCCCCCAGCTGAAATCCTCCGCCGCCCGCGCCGCCTGAGTAGCCAAATCTTCGGCCCAGTCCTGCACGATGGGAGTGGTGGAAGAGCTCGCCACACCCCCCGCGTCGGCCACTCGTCTTGTTTTTGCCGTCCGCCCGTCGTGTCGAAGCGAGGTGATTGAAGACACGCCAGGTGCGCCGACCAGCATCTTTGGTGCATTCTTCCTCTTGCCATTGGACATTGAGCTCTCGACGGACCGGAAAAAGCATGCACACACGATGAAATAACACAGAGAGGGCTCGCTGGGACGGACAGAGTACCACAAAGATTTAGTAGAAAATAAGTTACACTAGACTTAGATCATACGTCCGATAATTCCGATCGGTCCGACACATGCGTCAATTCTTCTCAAGCATACTACACATGTACGACCAAAGCCGAGTAGCTACAAGAGACGAACACGAACATGAACGCGACGCGACACGCGGACACCGACCCCTCAAATCCCGTCCCCCACTATTGTCATCCGCGTCACCTCTTTGCAATGGGTGCACGTCCAGCTCCACTCATTGACCGGGGCAGCCGGAGGCGCAGCCAACACGACCGGGGCAATGGGAGGCGGAGCCAACGCGAGCGCGGGCAAAGGGCTACTCGACAGGCTGGCAGGCTTCGCGGACGCGGACGAACTCGACGCGCCTCCCCGCGCGCGCTCCGGAGACTCCGACGACGCCTTCTTGCGGCGTACCATGAGCCGCGTCGCCGCCAAGGACACCGGCTCTGGTGTCGCATGGCGCCAACTGTTCCCCAGCAGCGGGACTTTCGTCCGCGCTCGCTCGGCGAGCGCGTATAGGTGTCGGTGGGCTTGCAGGTGACCCCTACGCCGGTGCTCATCCGCGCCGTCTGTTTCTTGCGCTGTCCAGCGACGGTCTTCGTCGCGTCGGTTCGCACCGCACGAATGGTGCGCGCCACGCGTTGCGGTTTGAGCGGACTGCGAATCAGCGATGGTGGGCCGCCAAAAATGGTACGCCGGACGGCTGAATGGAGCGTAAGTTTTGGTTTCTTCTCTGGAGCAACAAATAAACGTACCAGGCTTCACCACACGGCCGTTCTCGTCCAGGACGAGTGGGTCAGTGTCCCCAGCAGGGTGCGATTTCGCGGGCGACATCGTCAGTGAATTGCAAGAGGGAATCTGGACAATCACCAGACGACGTCGATCCCAACCCCTCTGTTCCGAACTGCCGTGCCTCGCACGCTCCTGTGTGTTCCGAATAGCCGCGCCATACCAACTCAGCCGTGTCAATACAAAATAATCATGCGCTACTTGGTATGTTCCGAAACTAATATGTTATCCTGAGTCTGAATCCTATTTCCCCCTCTCCGCAGTAACCCCTCAATGCCCAGCGCGACAACGATTAGCACGGTCTCAGGAGCGCCCCTACTGGCTTTCTGTATAAAGTGCCGCCGACTGGAATACCAACGTCATGCCTTCCCCCATTCCAGGTGAGCGCGCACAATTTTGATATGCATGTGGTGCCTCCATCTTCCCACCCGGCCAACTCCGCCCTTGGAGTGCCGTTGACTCCTACCTCCGCCCCTGGAGCTCTTCCACTTTTATTTTCCTTGACTCCGCCCCTGGAGATTTGCACACATTTCTTTCGAATATTTCTTCACCTCCCTTCAAGCTCTTGTGATTTAAAATTCCTCGTTATACTGACATCGTTTTCAGGCACCCTCCGCTCCGGCAAGGAGTTCGCTACCCATAGCGCGATCCTCCTTGACGACTTCGACGTTCTGGAACATGCGCACGCCGCGCGTCTCAAGCCCAGTGACGCGGAACTTGCTAGCGACGATCACCCCATCAGTCCACCTCCTCCTCTCCGACCCTACGACCGCCGTGACCGCCTTCCTTCCCGCACACGCTCCGAGTCACCGCCGCCCCGTCGTTCCTCGCGTCTGGCGCCCCCGGAGGACAACTCCATCGACCGCAGCGGCCGGACTCGTGCTGCCCACCGAGCCGCTGAGCAAGTGCGTCTCGGCACCCCGCTCAAGCGCGTTGTTCGCAAACATCTGAACAACGCCCAGCCTATTCACGTCACTACTGCGCCCACCGATTACCCGGTCACCTCAACCGGCTGGTCGGGTATTCGCGACCGCGATACCCAGCAGCGCAAATATTCCATTGTGGAGTTGCAGCAAGACTTTGATATGCGGGTGGTCGAATGGGACGGCCGGTACGTTCATGACTGGTCCTTTTGTCCTCCTTTTTACTCACTCCTCGTCTCCTTCGCAGCACCTCGCGTCCGTTGGTCGATCGCGAGTCCCGGGTCATCGCTGTTCTCAGCGGTCGCCCCAACGACCCCGAGTATCTTCGCCTCACGGAGCAGGCCGCGCGAGAGCTGGAAGCTGCGCGCGCTGAGCTCAACTTCTGGCCAGACCAGCGCGGTGGTCGCTGCGGCGCATTTTCGTCTGTCAGCGCAGGCATTTCGTTTGGGGGCGGCCAGCAGGTCAGTGATTTTGTTCGGCGCGTCCACTTTTAATTAATACATCGCAAGGTGCCAGGAAATCTCAGTCTGCCCGCGGCAATGACACTTGTCTTCCAACGCCTGTTTGCCCTCGCTTGCTTCTTCCGGATCTCTGGTTTCGCGAACGGTGAGATCTTTTGTGTTTTTGCTAGATGTCGACTCAATGTTGCAGGTCTCTTTCAAACTTGGAATCCGGCGGTCCACTCCCTATATGTCCTCACCCTCGACGCACTCACCGGCGATTACAACCCCTCGCTCAGGTGTAACTTTTCGCGCCGTATCTCCGCCTTTGCCGCCGCCACCCTCAACTTCGGCCCCACCACCGTGACACTGGCGCATATTGACGCCCTCAACTTGGCGTAGGGTTGGTGCGCCATTACCGCTCTCGGCTTCTTCAATCCCGACGTCGGGGGCCATCTTGTTCTTTGGGATTTGAAGCTAATCATCCGTTTCCCGGCTGGCTCCACCATCTTAATCCCGTCAGCCATCCTGCGTCACTCAAACATCGGCATCGCCGCGGGCGAGCGGTGTTACTCGTTCACACAGTATACCGCTGCGGGTCTTTTTCGCTGGGTCGACAACAACTTTAGAACAGAGGTGGTGGTCGAAGAAGCAATTTGGCATGATCCCGAGGCCCAGGCGCAGAGGGTTCGCGATCGGCAACAGTGTTGGGCGACAGGAATCAACAGTTATCAGCGTTGGGCTGGTCGTTCTTAGATTTAGACCTCTTTCCATCCATCTTTACCTCTGTCGTGATCTGTATTCGTATACCGAAAATAGAATTGTTCTTCCGGGGATAATCATCTCTTGCTTAATTCAGACTTGCCTTCTTCCTCCAGGGCTCCTTCTGCCATACCCTGCGTCGTACAATCATACAATCTTTCTCGTTGGCTGCGGCACGTCGCCGCATTGGCAATGGCTTCTTTTAACCCCCTCGCAAGCGACTCCGACCCATCGGGACAACTGGCGCATCTACTTATGAGGCGCGCCCTCCTGCGCCAAAAGCAGACCTACGCTGTCGGCTTCACCCAGAACCGAACACTGGCGGCATCAATGCGCACTCTCACCAGACATATCGCCCTCCTTACCGCGCAGCGAGCATTACACCTTCTTGCCGTCGGTCTTGCCCACGCCCAACTTGCTGGCGCCCACCTTCACATGCAGCTCCAACGTGCCAGCACTCGCAGCGAGCGCAGCAAGCGCGCAAGCTCCCTGCACGCACACAACGTAAAACTGCAGCGACTCCAACTCGAATACGACGACTGTGCGCTTGCGCTCACTCAGTAGCACACGCCGCGCTGACCAAGACTGAACTCCACGGTAAGCCTCTCGCCCATCCGCCGATCTGTGTTTAAACTGATCTCGACCTTTTGGCCTCCAGGAACCACATGGCGTAGCACTAAGCAGTGAGCGCACACTGCCGAGGGGGCCTTGTTCACAGACCGTGTATTTTGACGTTTCTCCGCTTGAAATGCATTCCACGTTGCCTTAAAGGTTGATCTGAGCATTCCTGAAGTACGGTGGAGCAGTTAATAAACCCAGGTCAAAAATTGACCAGCGAGAAACATCTGTACGTAGTGTTTATGCAACAAAGTGGCGCACTCACAATGGAGTGGCGCACTCACAGGCTACATTTCGCCATGGTAAACGAGCATCTGCTGCATTCATAAATCTTAAGAGCTGTTTTGGCGACTAAAACCTGGCTGGAATAGATCATGGGATATCCCCCTACCGTTATACCCAAAATCTGCGGGCAGACCTCCCGAGTACTGGTTGACGTGGTTGAATTCCAGTTGGTCGCACCTTGGTTATCGCGGGTTTGTGAGCATGAACACCTTCGAAAAAACAAGCCTCAAAAAAATTGCAGAATGTGGTTTGTGGAGTTTATACAAGACCCCCACGAGATATCCGGCATGCTCACAAGCCTTTGTTGCAGCGGAACGCTGCAAAACTCGCAGAAAGAACAGGTAACGTAAACTCATTAGGCCCATTTTGGGCAATCATGCCTCTAAGCGCTCAATCAAGCGCTCAACGGACCGCGGCCCGCAACTCATATCACACAGATCAAACGCCCTCGACTGACGACGTTCACCAGAACATGGAAGAAGAGCCCTTAACGGACAAACAACGAAACGCGGAGCGCCGGGACCTAATGCGCATGCGTATGTCAGATCCTTTTCTGGTGAATCACTCCATGCGCCAACATGAGGGCTGCAAGACGGCGGGCCCGAGTCAGTGCGCGTGGTGTCGGTCGTCGGTGACCGATACCACTCTGTATCGCTGCCGTGATCTCAAATGTCGAGGTGGCCTGCCAGCGTGCAAACCTTGCATCTTCATTGTCCACGAGGAGCATCCTGAGCATTGGATGGAGGTACATTCCTACCTACCCCCCCCAAAAAAACCCCGTAGGCTGACGTTGCAATAAAAGGCTTGGACGGAAAATCGCTACTGGGCTCTAGCGAGCCTGGGCAGCCTCGGATATATCCAAGGGGGAATCATTATTAAAATTCCGGATATAGGGTGGGGGAGAGGGGGGGTCCAGATGTTGGATAAAAAAACTTTTTGACATACATTGTGAATCTACTCAAAAACCACTTTAAACCACTTGAAAGAAAAATGATGGTATTTTGTGGCCCAGGGGACCTGTCGACCCTCGAAAACCCCTTCTAGGCCGAAATATTGGCGCGTTTGGTGGTCAACACATGAGAACGATCATTACTTCTATTTTCGGTTACCCATCGTCCAGTTTAATCTTCAATGAAACAACCTGGATATTTGCAGAACCCATCTTTAAATAGCTTACACCTTATTCGGGCACGGTAGGCCGTCTAAAATGATAAAAAAAACTCGACATTTTTCCAGTGGCGGGCCGAAATATGTCCGTGCAAGCGAGTGATTGCCGAGGAATCTGTGGGAATTACCTTCCTCATATAGGGGGGAGGGGGGGAGGGGGGGTCAGAATCTTGGATAAAAAAACTTTATGACTGTATATATATAATTTTAATGATGATTCCCCCTTGGATATATCTACCAACGCGGCCACGACGGCGCCCCTTGCCCCAAGCCGACGGTGGAAACCACCAGCATGGAAATCCAGACTCGTTTCGGGAAGACGGTCCTAGTGTGCAGAGAATGTAATTGCGCTTGAATAATTTTTGTTGTTGTTGTTCTTTTCGTTGCGGTCTTGAATAGTTGATCTGAGCTGCCATCACACATCCCTGATTCTCGCCATGCCCGCGTCGCCTGCAGAACGTTGCGAGGATGAGGAGGAGCGCAGGCTACGGCGCCTCGCAACGTATCACAGATACCGTCGAGCGTACGTGATGTGGTGCGCTTTCGCTCGCAATATTTGACTGTTCTTAGGAATTTGGATGACCGCCGAGAGAAGGGCCGGCTGAGGATGGCGGCACTGCGTGCGCGGGAGAGCAGTGCCCAAAGAGAGGAACGGTTAAACCACCACCGCGAGGCGCAGAAAAAATACAGAGAACGGTAGGATTGTCTGCCGCAACGGGAGCAAAGATTGATGAGACGCAGGTTCCGCGAACAAATCGCTCATCGTGCTCGCCGCGCAGCGGTGAAAAAGAACGAGTCAGTGGGGAAGGCGACCAAGCTTCGCCCGAAAGCAAGGCAATACTGGTCTGATCCGGAATTAATAACGGATGACGAGGAAGAGGAGGAGGAGGACTGGTAATCTATTGTAGTCTCTATGTACAATACAGGACTAAAATGGATTACACGTCGCGGGCCACTCGTAATCGGGCACGGGAGCAGGCGCGGTGGCGTCACTGTCCGAGTTGGAATCGGCGTCGATATCGACCCACACACCCTTCGAGTTGCGGCGGAAACGCGCGAAGAAGGCCGCCGACGCCGCCTGGTCTGCGGCGAACATCTCACGTTTCCGGGCCCGGTGCCTCTTTTTCTTCTGAGGAGTTTTGGGCCTCAATGCATAAAGGGACTCCCATTCGGATGCACCATACGTCCACCCCCACGTATCACCCGAGCCGTTCCATCGCAGTCGCCCTTTCTGCCGTCCCCAACCACTCCACGGCAAATCCTTGGGGCGGCCGTTGCCAAAGTTGCGCCCGTACCCGCCGAAATTGTCTTCCACGGTGAGCGTATTCGAAATTTCATGCCATTTTATCCAGCGAGAAAAGACTGCGGGCTGGAGAACTGCGAGGCGCATGCTGGCGATGGCGCGAGCACACGCTAGAAGGTGGTGGGTGAGGGTGGCTGAGGACAAGGAGGTAGGGATGCTTGCCTTTAGGACCATCGCGGTGTCTGCGCGCGACGACGAGAAACTGCTCGTAGCTGCGCACTTCGGGGCTCGGCCGCCGTGCGTGCCAGCGGCGCTGGATGTCGTGAATTTCGACCTCCGCCTCGAGAACGATTGTTTCATAGACACTCACCCTGGGGGCTGCTTTCAAACAGGGCACTGAAGATGATGGTCGACATTTGCGTGAGGGGACTTCCAAATCGGGTAATTCCTCTTCTTCTCTTCCACCACATTCACGATGTCTCTCAGTAAACCGGTGCCGACAAACATTCGACCGTCGGAGGTCGTGATGGACCACAGCGGGAACAAGGACCCGCGCTACTATTGCCTGCCCCCCTTTTGAGGTGACCCCACGAGGCCGCCGCGTCAGCCACGCCAGGGCTATCGGTATCATTTGGTGGTGCAGGGCCATGAGGTGGGAACCTTTGATAATTGGTGCGTGCTTGTCTCTGCTAGGTCGAGTAAACTAATCGTGTCGGCAGGGGTGCAGCGAAAGCTAGCCTCACTGGGTACCACGGTAGCGTGAACAAGGGATTCAATAGTATTGCGGAATGTGTGGAAGCGTGGCAAGCTATGTGCCCGCTGGGGGTCCACCCACACCCCGTTGACCCGGCCTATGCGCCGGCTGATGCGCCCAGCCCGCCCACCGCGCCGTCCGCGAGGTCGACCCCTGCACCGTCGTCGCCTGGTAGCGCGTCCACCCCAACCCTTGTGTTTTCCAGGTCGCCACCCACCCCGACCTTTATCTTTTCGAGGTCCCCGCCGCCCTTCCCGAGATCGCCGCCGCGTGCTCCCAATCACGTGCAGCGTGTCCATAACGAGTAAGTGCTGTGCTTCTCCTTGCAGGTGACGGTGTGCTGACTGGGGTATGGCTTGCGCAGGGGCGGCCAGAGCACGCCTCGTGTAAGAAAGCGTGAGCAGGGCGATGGGACCCCTCCAGAACGACACGTAGAGGGCACCAGAACCGCCGCAGCGACGCCGTGTGAGCGGGCAGAGGACCGATCAACGGATCCCGCGCCCGTCAACTTCGCGATACGCGGCAGAGGCATTGTTTCGGGGAGCTCGTGAGTGTTTTCGTGGCGACAGTTTGGCTTAGAGCTGAGGATGTGGGTAGACTGCGGTCGCGAGAGCGCTACGAGGCTTTGCAACGCCAAGGAGAAGAACCCGAGATGCTGCTGACGCATAGTTTTGCACGGGCATCTCTGTTCACGTTGGAGGGCTTGTTAGACGAGGACACCGAGGGTTCTTCCTCCGGTGTCGATGCCTGACGTGGTGTGGTCGCCGTTCTGTACACTGTAAACCGCCGATTTTTGCTCATTCTCTATGGAATTCGTCTCTCGTGTCTTTTCTCCGGGCTTTATTTTATATTTTATTGTGTGATCGTAAGATTGAAGCAACTTGAGTTGTTGATGAGGAAGCTCTGGATCGAGCGTGAGAATAGGATTCACGTGAGACGAGCTCCTAACTGACCACTCGACTCTCTCTCAAGTCCTTGGAACTACACCAGAAAACACCAGAACCTCATGACTCGTGGTGGACAAGCAGCCCGCGCGCGCGCATGCGAAGGCCTAGCCCCGGCGAAACCAGGAAGAACGAGTTGGATCCATGGCACAAAAGTTGCATTCATGGAAAAATTCAAGAACGATTATTTGAAAGCGGCCGAGTTGGGGAAAGTCCAAGCTGGAAAATTCTATGACGACGTAGCCCACGCCTACCTGAAGATCTACGGCTACAGACTGGCCTTGACGGACGACCTTCCTGAGGGCGAGACGGTAGCTTCAGACGTTGATGAGGACGAGGACATAAACGACTTACCTGTCGAGGAGGCGCTGGCCCGCTCTGCACACTTTGACGAGCTGCGTGGTTGTTATATCCAAGTTCGGAGGGAGAAGGGATATGGGCCAGTCGCCAGCGGACACAGCGGAGCAAGACCGAAGACTTCCGGTAGGGGACCGAAGACTCCGGTATTCCGGAGTGGTAGGGAGACGACCGGAGTAACACTACGTCACAGTACAGAGGACGAGCGCACTACCCGCGCTACCAGAGGGACGAGCGAACAGAAGGGGAGTATTCCGGTATTCGGAGACCGGGGAGAACCCAGAAGCAACTACAGGGCGCAGAAGCAACTCAATAATTAAACTGAAGAACAGGAGTGTAGTCTAGGGGATTAAATAGTAAAGTACTCTATTGTAAAGGTATAAGGAGATAGATAAGGGACCATGCGGAAATACAATAGAACCTGATCACCTCATGTTGTTGGAGAAGTTGAAGAAGAGATGTGAATCATGTGGTGTTCTAAAGCATGTGGAAAGAAGTAGCAACCATATGCCTGACTCCAGACACATGGTAAGTCATTCAGTTCGACGCACATTGCAAAGATAACGAGTCACCGAGGACTCCGGTTGTCTCCGGAATTCCGGTAACTCCGGAGTGTTCGGCGTCGACTCCGGAATGCTTCCATGTTTATGCGCGCACAGATATAACAGTGGTGTAAGTACAGCATAAGGGGAAATTGGAGCAATGCTGACCTTCCTTTCAGAAAATAGGCTATTGGTTTCGCACCCATGGAGGGGCGGTGGGCAAAAACAAAAAAAAAACCGACCAACTTCAAGGCGGTCTTCAACCAGGAGTCTCTAGACCCCCCCGCGCCCGTGCGGCCTCGCATCACCGAATTTTACCCTCGTCGCTGCTACCAGGAGCGTATCAAGCCGCGCTTCGAGGCACGATGGGCGGTGATTTCGAAGCAGGAGCAGCCGCCTGCAGCGGTCACAGTGCGCAACGCGGTGACGAAGGAGGCGTGGGCAGCTGAGTCGGTACCTTTCCAAACCGAGTTGAAGGCGGCGCTGGAAGCGGAGCACGCGGCGGCGGTGGCGGCGCACAAGACGCTCGTCGCGGGGAGCACCCCCACTTCGCCCGAAGAGTACCACGTGTAGGTGACGCCTTAGAACAGCTGTTGAGTTATTTACTGAGGATGATAATACTAGGGCTGTGAACAACGCTGGATTCTACCTCCAGCCGTTCGTCGAGGTTGTGGCAGAGCGTTTCGGGATGAATGTCTCGCTGCTCATGTGCGGACCAACGCCCGACAGAGGGGGAGCGATTGAAGTGCACAGCGTGCACACGGGCGTGTCGAAGGGTTTGGTGCCGCGCATTTGGCCTGACTTCGACCGCGCGGGCTTTGAGGGGATGTGCCGGAGCTTTCGTGAGTTCTCAGAGCATTGTTTTTGTAATTCGGATTTGATTTCAGCATTTTTACATCATTGACGACGATTGGTAGCTAGTGAAGAGAAACGGGCGGGGAGCCTGGGCGGCATCGCAGAGCTACCACACGACAATGACGCAGCAGGCGGGTCTGGGTTTGGCTCGCGCACAGCGAATGACATGGACGTGGAGGATGCGCCTCCGCCGGTGCCGTCGCGCGAGGGTGACCGCGAGGAGGGTGATAGGGGTGCAGGGGAAAGCGACAAGAGTGAGCGCGAGGAGGATGATGACGATGAAGAGGAGGGTCGGGACCTTGCGGAGGCGATGTCGCCGGAGCTGGCTGCCGAGGTGGAGCGCATGGAGCCGGCCGCGCACGAGGCCTTCAAGGCGCGCGTTCGGTGGACCATCTCAGACTATGAGCTGCTCCGCGAAAACAATATGGCGATAAATCGCGTTGTTCCGTCAGGCGGGCATTCTAGGCGCCACGCAGTCGGACACAAGCAGGGCGGCAGAGGGAGGCGATAAGCAGGGCGGGGCGAAGACGAAAAAACTGAGGAAGAAGAAAGCCAAAGAGGCTACCGCGGGGACGCGGAGGAGTACGCGTGGACTGGGTGCGGAGGATCAACGAGAGGATGGGGATGGAGATGAGGAGGACGACAACGTACGGGAGACGGAGACAGAGAGGGAGGCGGGAGGTTCCAGCGCGAGCGGGGCACGTCCGCGGCCAAGACCAGTGTACAAGGGGGCGCTCCTGCCCGCCGACGTGCCCTTGGTGCGCCCGGAAGACGATGCCACGTCACTGGGTCCCTTGGGCGAGGTGGCGATGGCGCCCTTGGTGCGCCCTGAGGAAGACCCGTCCTCCTTGGGCCCGATGCGCGATGGGAACGTCGTTGCGCTGATGCCGCCTGTGCGCCCCGAGCAGGACAGCGGAGCGCACGTGGGCGAGGTGGCGATGGCGCCCTTGGTGCGCCCCGAGGAAGACCTGTCCTCCTTGGGCCCGATGCGCGATGTGAACCCCGTTGCGCAAACGCTGGAAGCTGCGCTGACGCCGCCTGTGCGCCCCGAGCAGGACGGCGCAGCGCACGTGGAAGACGGTGCGCCGGAAGGTGGTCGCAGCAGCAGCAGAGACGGAGAAGCCTTATGGGGAGGGGAAGACCTAGAGCAGTGGACGCCGGAGCTGCCCAGCGCGGTGAAGGGTTTGGTTTGCTTGGAAGTGTGGGGGGGCGCGGAGTGGGTGGGATGTGTGAAGAAGCTGGTTGCGTTGGAGGGGGCTTGGGGATTCAAAGACAAAGGGATGTTGTCCGCGCCGACAGACGGGAGGGGGGGGCATCCGAAGGTGGTGAAAGAATGGATGCGGTACGCGCGAAGGTGGGGGAAAAAGGTAGATTTGTTGACGCGAGAGGTGGGACCGAGAGGGCTGGATGGATCGTTCGCGGCGCAGTGATGGGCGTGGTGGGCCGCGGTGCAGCCAGGGAGCAAAACTCCCTTACCGGACGGTACTCTGATGCGTCCGAATCTCGTCGCGAGCGATTGGGAAGGCGTGGCGAAAACCAGTGGACGGAATGGAATGCTGTTGTTCGTGGGGTGCTTGCTTTGGTGGGGGGAGGCCGCAGCCGAGAGAGAGGACGTGTCGCTCACTGCGGACTGGAGGGACGCAGTGAGCGATGTGAGTTGGGTGTTGTCAGAGGTGGGAAAGGGTGTCGGCGCTCTGTACGTATTAACTTTCCCTGGCGGACTTAAGGAGATTTGCGCTAATTTTGTCTTGACAGCGTGAAGGCAGTGGAAAAGGCGGACAAAGAGGCGGCAAAAACGGCGATGAAGTCGTCAAAGGGGGGGGGGACGGGTACCAAGAGGAAGGTGGTGGAGAAGGAGAATGAAGTCGAGGAGTCGGCGAGGTAAGTTGCCAAATTGGGTGACATTACGTACCGCTGATCGGCGTCTAGAAAGTGTACTCGAAGGTCGGCGGCGTAGTGTACTTGTGTTCTAGGTGTTTGAGGTCGTTGGCGTTGAAGGGGTTGACTGGATTGGCCACCAAAGTGTTCAACTACGGGGCTTCAAGAGAGAAAAAAATGAGTATATATATATATATATATATATATATACTTGTACAATAGATACAGCACAGTACATGGTGGTGGGCGCGTCGATTTAGGAGCGGAAATGGAGAAGCATAAGGATGTAGCTGAGAAAGAAGGAGTGAGTTGAAGCTAAAGCGGGAAGTAGATTGAATGACGCACTGTATATCTTTGTCGGTGTCGGTGAAGCCTACATGGGACGCTCAGCGCGGAAACGCGTGCGACGGGCCGACGAGTGAGGCGCAGAGCAGCACGCGCGCACGGGCGCCATTGTGGCAGTGCGATTTGTGGGCACGGGCGCCATGGCGCGCATTTCGGGAACATCGTGGAGAAGGCCGTGGCGGGCAGCAGAAGCGGGCATACGGTGAGCTGCAGACTGAGATTCAGGCGCCGAGAACACCCACGCCTGACAGATACCCTCGGAATCTATGTGGGCAGAAGCGGAAACAGGGGTGGCGGTCGAGTCGTCCATTTTGTAGGGGCAGCGGGGTGCATGAGCAGCAAGATAGCCCCGCCACTAATGCTCCGAGACGTAAGGGAAGAAATTGGGGAGGGGCGGGTCGTCGGCGTCAACGTCAACACAGTCGGGGGCAGGAGTGGTTGCCGAAGCGGGGGCGTGGCGGTCGGGGATTGAAGCCATAAAGGCGCTGAGGAGGAAGGCAGGAGGAAGAAAGCCTGTATAATAAATATGTATCAACAGTGGCGGCAGATCGGCAGGGAACAATTTGCCGATGAGAATGATGGGCAACTTTTATTCCCTGCTGCCGGCGGATGATGGACTGATGACAGCGCGGCCGCCCGGCATTTCAAGGGCATTTCCCAAAGCAGTAATATGAGGTGTATATAGATATATGGCGGTGGTTGGCTGGCCAGCCGCTGGGTGCTTATATATATATATGTCCTGTGGCCAGGCCAGGTTATATATATATAAAGGTACGGATACACCTCGCGGTATGTGGTATTATCCTGCTACATTGCAATACGGTTGCTTTCCTTGGTGGAAGCACAATAAATGTGCACACGTCTCCGACAGTGACAGCGACAGCGACGATGTACCAGCAGCCAAGTACCCAGGACATACGAAGGGCTCCTCCAACTTCAACGAAGCTGACACCACCTATACCCTCGACCTAGTCGAGAAAAAAACATCTGATGGGTGCAAAGGGGTGGAAGTCGGTCGCTTGTTCGTTCAACAAGTAGGCCAAGAAGTCGAATCGGCCTACACGCGATGAGAAGTCTTTACAGGCAAAGTACAAAGGGGTGCGTCGCTGTGCTATATTATTATTTCCTTCTCTGATTCACCATGTAGCTCCTCCGCAGTAAAAAACCGACTGGCTCTGGTCGCTGCCCTCCCGAGATCAAGCACGCCCTTCGCATCGAGCAGCTCATCTCCAAGCGTGCTGGCACTCGGGAGGTCAGCGATGGTGCCGTGTCCGACAACAACAACACTGGTGCCTCTTCGGATTCAAGCGTTGAGGTTCTGGGCTCCAAGAAGGCAGCGAAAGTTCACACCGCTATTGCCCGCCGTGCCCCAAGCCCTCCGCTCCGTCGCAACCCTTGGTTGAACGCTCCCGAGCTTGTCAGCCACCTTGCGAAGGTGTTCGACCCTGAGGTGCAGCAGGCCTGCGATGAGGAGCGGTCCCAGCGCTCCTTCCAGCTGGCGCAGTTCAACAGCATCTCCGCCCAATTGTGCGATGTGCAGGCTGTCACTGAGAGCCTGCGCACTCAGCTCCTCTCAATCCAAAACCGCTCCCACAAGGTCAAGCGTGCACATGACCTTGCTGAATTCACACTCCAACTGTTGGAGCAGCGCACTGTCGTCTCCCAACCCCAGCCCCAGCCCCAGCCACGCCAGAGTCGACAAGGATGGTACGAGGAGTACCACCCTGACCTAATCCGCGTCGATGGGAAGGTTCTCGTACTCTTCTTGGCCTTTTACAACCATATACACTCCCTAATGTCCCGCTTCTCCACAGACATCTTAGAGTACTTATAGCCACTAATCGTGTGTACACATCAATAAAGTTCTACATTGGCTCGTAAACAGCAATATTGTGAAATTGTGCTACTCAATTAGAACGCCTCTGCTCCCCGAACATCATATTCCCGAAGTCCATCCAAACTCGCTCATCCTCCTGTGTTTGTTTCCAAAGGGGCATATAGACACTGCGGATTTGGTTGATGCCTATGGTGTTGGGCCACGGCCGATGGAGCCGCGTGATGTTTGGTGATGTTTGGCCCCCGCCAACGGCCAAAACTTGATGGCACACGGACCTTTTCACAAAATGCAATCGACACAGCTCATTATCCACGGTTTTGAAGAGACAGTTCTACTCAAGCTACAGCCACACCTCTACTGTAGTAAGGGCTAAATTTTAGTCCGCGTTTCTCTCGAGAAATAGATTGCGTCGGCATTCCGTGGTTGATTTGATGGGCGCGGCTGCTTTTGCGTCGCACTTGGTGCACGGACCTAGGAAAATAAAACTGAGGAGACAGAAACCTTAAAGATACCATAAACTGTGTTTTGTTGTACAGAATTCTTTCTCTGTCATGCTATGCTCGTGATACTCATGAAATACGCTCAAGTGCCACGGGATCAAACCGCGTTGATCCCATGTTTCAAAATACGCAGCCGTTACCTAGTCTTTCGCAAAACTGAAGAGACAGATAATTTCGAAATCCGCATCTCCGTGCTTTCTTCTAGCGGTTTGGTCTATGTCTCATTCTTCACTGAGTTGTACCTCTATGCAAAGACCTAATGGAAGGAAAAATAATGAATTTGAGCAATTAAAGTATGATATTGGTGTCAAATGGGAGGCTTTCGACCCCCAAATCGACTAGAATGACTGGCAAATTTACTGGTCAGCAGTGGGGGTGTACAAACACAATCGAGGAAGAAGCACGGTACATCACTTATGTAATAGTCCGGCGTGACCGCGTCCGCGCCGTGCTTCTTCCTTCGCGTCCAAGACTGTGCAGTGCAGGCCCAGCACTGCGCCTCCTGGGGTCTCTGGACCTGATGAGTGTGTTGTACATTCTCATCCATCCACCAACGCACAACCCGAGGTCACCAATACTTTGCCAAGACTTACACTAGCTCGGAAAGTCACTCGTAATTCGTCTTCAGGTTCTGGAACACTCGCTGGCAATATACACTCGTTCTGGCTCTCTGGTGCAGCCACTTACACGTCGAATTGCATACATGCTGACTCAAACCCAACAGATACCTTCGTTCAAACTCGCAGACCTTCTATTTGCCCTTTGTCGTTCGCGGCACTCTGTTTCACGTCGGGCTCAATTTCAATCATCGCCTCCATTACTGGCAGATACACCACAATCATTCCACCTGTTCTGTACGACCCATTGCATCCCTCAGTGGATATGGACTGACTCATACTCAACAGAGTACCTTGTTCAAGCTCTCGACACATCTAATTGCACTTCATCGTCCTCCGCACTCTCTCTTTCCAACAACCGTCTGGAATTGACCCACTATAATCTGGTAGCTCCACCTGGGTTGCCGCTCACTTGCACTTCCCCATCTTTGCCCGCCATGACAAAAGCCCGTTCGATAAAGAAGCCGCGAGCCGGCAAACGGAGTGCTGCTCAAAAAGAAGCCTTTGCCCGTAATCATATCCACAAGCCCTTCCTTCCATCTATAGCCTCATCTTCGAAACAACGTCGGCCCAACACACCTTCAGCACCATCATCCCCTACTAAACTCGAACTCAAATCCCACTTGGAGACGACTACGACACTACTCAGACAGACACTCGGAGAGCTGCAGAACAAATCTAACGAGGCCAACGACCTATCAAACGAACTAAACCTGCGTGACCAGAGATGGAACGAATATACACAGATGTGGGCGAAAAGGTTCTGCGACTAAAGCGACAACATGGTGCGGAAATCGAGGATCTCAGTAACGAGCTGGTATACCAGGAACAGGAGCTTTCTGTTGTGGAGGGGATGGCCGAAGAAATCTCCTGCATGGAGGAGCAGCTCCGTCTGCGCGACGAAGAGCTTCATCATCTACGGCTCGGAATCACCCTCATTCGTCAAAAGAACAGTCGACTTTTCGCTTCCCTTTCCACCGCTACCGCCCAACTCGAAACCAACTACTCCTTGCTCTGCAACGAACATCGTAAAAAATTGTGGGGTAATCAAACCACCAAGGCATCCCAAGCCTTGACTCATCTTCGCGAGCTCAACCTCCGTGCGGCAGCCGAACAATCTGCCAAGCTGGAGAAAATAAATGTGCATCTGGAGGAAACAATAGCCGCGCTGGAAGCCACACATATCTCGAATCACGAGCGCATCACACAGCTACAGGACCAGTGCCAACAGCTCCGGCAAAAGGTGAAGAAATATCAGATGCGATGCCTGCGCGCGCCGACGGTAACGTCCAACGTGGTTATGCGTGCAAAGTTGAATTCCGCTATTTTCAAACTTACGAAGGGTGGGAAATTTACCTCAATCGCACGGTCTCTCATGCGCAAACTGGTGAAACACGGCTGCTCGCAGGAATTTGTTGGTGTTGTTATTGAGGACGTCTGCAAGGCTGCGGGGATGAAGGTTGATCAGCGAGTATCTCGTCGAACTGTTGGCCGTAGCATCGGAGAAGGAGCGGTCGCGGCCAAAATCCAAATCATCGATGAGATGGCTCATGCATCTGGTACGTCGAAGGTTACTTTTCGGGAATTCAATTAAGTAAAGTGCTACCGTTTAGGCTTCACTATTAGTGGTGATGGTACTTCTCACCGCAACCAAGAGTACATGGGGCGCCATGTTAATGTGAAAGCACCCACCTACACGGACGACTCCCCTGCCATTCCGCGCACACGACTACTCTCAATTGACTCCGATACGGACCATTCGAGCGAGACTCAAGTCCGTGGTTGGCTTGAGACCATCACCGCATATTCAGATCTATACAACCGTTGTCCCCCAATCCGCCAACAAGCCATGCACTTCTCCCTGACTAATTTCTTCTGGAAACTACGCGGTATGCACGGCGACCATGCTGCCGACGGCAAGAAGGACCATTGTATCCTCTCGGAGCTCAAAGCACAGTTTCAATTACTTGACCTCGGAACTCGTCAATTCATCGCCTCGTCACCGGAGCAGCTCGAAGTTATTACCGAGAAGGCGCACAAGGGTGCGATTGAGGATGCAGGGGGACCGGAGGCATGGGACGCACTTCCTCGTGAGGAGCGAGACAAGCGGAATCTGGCGGCGATGAACGAGTTGAAGATTTCGTTCGGCGAGGATGTTTATGACGCGATGACCGATGACGAGAAGCGCCGCTTCGACCGTTGCCTCTGGGGTGGTTGCTGCATGCACAAGGACTTGAACGCAACCAAGGGAGGCGCAGAGGGCATGAAGGCATGGTGGAAGTCGAGACCGGACATCCAGGGACCCATTCTGCTTGCGAACAGGGATAATGCGGCCACCCTCGCCGATGCACCAGACATAGCTGCCGAGACAAATCCTTCCCAGCGTCGAGCGTTGGCCGCCACGGAATCGGGCGGGGTGAAGACGACACTCCTTGCTGGCGCCTTATTCAATCATGCCAACGACAAGAAGGGTTTGCAGGAAACTCATGTCATGTACTTCGAGACGATCAAGGCCGGCCGCTCTCGACGCTTCCCAGGGACCAGTACCACACGATATGGCTCCAACCTCGACGCTGCAGCAGAGCTAATCACATATTTAAACGACTATATCAACCTACTGGAGGAAGTTCGCGATAAGAAGGAGAAAATGAACTTCAACCACCTCGAACAAAACATTTATAACGCCCTACACGACAATCCTACCCTTACCGAACTCTGTGCCATGGTATTCTATGCTGAGGCCATCTCTTATCCCTTCGCCGCTCGAGTCCGTGGCCCCGATACCGAAAGGATCAACCTTCTAGATCTCGGGCCGTTTCACCAAGAGGTTAAGGCGCATGTAGAGGCTATAATCGAGGACCCCGACATTATTACCTCTCCACATGCATCATACGAGGAAGCTACGCTGGACGGCAAGGCTTGGTGACGACCCGAGGCCATGGCTGCAGTCCAGAAACTCGCACCAACTTTGCCCCATCTGGGAGACGTCACCGTGGCGTTCTTTCGAGGTACTCTTGTGGTCTGGACCCGTTTCACCACCGAATGGGATGACGACAGCCCAATCACGAGTATGACAGAGGAGGAGAAGGCCGAGGCACATATGCCGCCTACAAATGATGCCAACAAGGGCATTTTGGGTGAACTGCGGGAGGACAAGCGTGACACCCCGAATTCTACAACCCACGCCTTCAACGCCCGCACCATGTTTCGTCGAAACAACACCCAGGCCTACATGGATGCGAACTTTGGCGATGAGCATCATCTCTTCATCATGCTAGAGCATCGGAAATTCGATGCAAGTGGGGTTGTGAAGAAGAAGAAAGCCGCTCACCGCGCACACGTGGAAAAGGTGGTGAATGAGCGTAGAGAGAAGCGGAGGGTCCGAAATGCGAAGCGCAAGAAGGTTCTCAATGATGTGGCCAAGGTCATCGTGGAAACGAACGAAGAGACCTTACGGGGGTTTACGAAAGCTCAGCTCAAGGAACAGCTCGCAGCTCACCGTCTTCTTGATGGTATTCCAAAGCTCATCCCTGCGAAGTCGAACATGAAAACCAATGCGGTACGACTGCAACACCTGCTCCTAGCTGTGGAACGGTATGAGGAGGCATCAGAGTCCGAGGCGGAATAATACACAGTTAATTTCCTTACAATATTGTACTCCAGTCTCCATTGTAGTGGTCTGGTAATGTTATCGTATATTTGAATGTCACTTGAGAGCCTGTTCGGGTAGCGGTGTCTTGACAATTGTCCTATGTTGGTTTTCCGTTCCCTCGGGGACCAGAGGAATTTACCGGAGACAGAACACCATTCAATCTACAATAGGGTCGCGAGCAGCATGGAACAAGTAGAAGAAAACTTGTAGATTAAGGCTGTACAATGCCAAGTCCAAAAGGCGAACAAATTTGGCGGTGTGTTGACACTGCTGGTCGAAATTCCCCAGGAAAATTCTGGAAAGACCTTAGCATGATATAGAACTGTGAATAATTCAATTCACACCGACTGGTCATGGAATAGTGCAGTTCCAGAACAATTGAGCAGCTTAATATGGTAATATGCAGTCAAGATCGGTAAATGAATTCAAACAGGCTGACACAGCAGAAATAAAATACTATAACTAGCTAGTATAGGGTTGCGATAGTGTAGGTATATTCTACGGTCTTTTGCACCGTCATTTTCACTCGCTTCCCAGACAGGTACTCAAATTTAGTGGTTTCATATAATTATCAACACTGGGGAGTTATTGGGGCAGAAAAAAAATCCAGAAGTTGGGAGGAAACTGGATATGATATCAAGAATCAGTGTGCCAAAATCTGGAGCAGACGGCCTCCGTTTGAGGTCGCAGCACCAAAAGGAAGTCGTGTGTCGGTGTAAATCCAAATTAAGAGGGGCCAAGCAAGTACAAACCGTCACGCGGCTCCATCGGACGTGGCCCAACACCAATGCCTACCAGCTCCATGTGCAAGTTGTTCAGGCGAACACAAATTTCAAGTAGATCTGCACGCTCCGCATCGCGACCAATCTCCAGCGGGATTCGCAAGCGTCCAAAAGAACCTTCCAGGCCTCGTATCCCCCACTCTGCTGTCTGGCGGTAGGAAAGCAATTCACGGTCAAATGCAACTTGTTCTTCAATTTCATCCATCATGCCCTGCATGCGTTGCCCAGTTTTGATTGGGGCTCGGATTTTGCCCTCAATTTGGTGCGCTCCACGAGGAAAGGCAGTGTCGGCAACAAGATAAAAGCCATCGGGTGTGCGATTTCAAAGCTTCTCGTAGATAGATCGGGCGACGTGCGAATCGTGCCAACTCCCAGGAGCATCTGTGCAGCAGTTAGTACAAGATGACTGTGGGAGTAAAACAATACTCTATTAACTTTCGGCGAGAAAACCAGCACAGAGCTCACATAATGGTCACACAACCACCCATTGTAAGTCGCGTTCTCAATCTCTTCGTCCGAGGAGGTCTGACAGATGAGATTTAACCCATCAATGCTCGCAAAAGCCCCGGTTAAGCGAGGATGGTGCTCAATGATGAGTTCATTGTAAGCACCAAACTCGTCGTCGTGGTCTGGCCATTCCACGCTGGCGGCCGGCATCGTCCGGAGTGTGGCGAGGAGGATTTCCAGGCCAAATGTGATGTAACGGGACACGGTGGTCGGTATGAGCGCAAAAACCTGCTGCAGAGTGATCTCGCGCATCGTTGAGTTTAAATAGTGAAGTAGGAGACCAAGGGCCCCTGACGCGCGTCAAATCCGGCAGCAAGGATTGTATTGAAACTCGTGATGTCAAAGCCCATCGTTGTGATGTAGGCTCAGTCACTCCAGCTCCAATACAAAATCTGCCAAAGAGTGGCTCCCCGGGGATTTCGAAGTAATTGACGTCGGCAGAGGTAGAGATGAGTACGCCTTCGTTGTTCCACGCGCAGCTGATGGGTCTCGATGATGCCAAGTAAAAGTACGGCCACGGCAGTCCCAGCCATCACCTGTTCTTCCTCGATTTTGTTGTCCTCCAGGTCCTGGAGTTGTTGCTGAAGAAAAGGCGCGTCAAAGTTCATTGTGCAGAGGTGGTGAGATGGTGGTGGAAGGCAGGACACATTGTTTATGCCACACATGTTGTTTGGGCAGATAAGATATGAAATATAGAATCTACGCGCTACGGGAACCCGAGGCGATTAAACAACTCAGGAATAAATACGATGCCGACATCGTTGGCACCGCTCAAATAGTACAAAAAAATGTCTATGCGTTATGGGAAGTCAACCACTTACCATAATCACTGTCGCTCTCCCGATCTGGTGCATCGGCAGCTCCAAACATGAAATTGGTGCTTATTGTGTTGCCATTCAGAGCTTTGGCCTGGGTTTTTGTGCGCTTGTGCTCTACGCGCTGGTGCCATGTCGCCAAATACTCTTGTATATGTCCTGGGTGTTCAACAGCAAGCTTGTACATCGGGGATTTGGAGCTATCAGTGGTGTCAGGCAGTGCTGTTGGGCCATGTGTCACAGCAAAGGGAGGGGCACTCTCCGCCCTCCCAAGGGCAAAGGTCTCCGGGTTTACCCCCAGGACAGAGGCGTCCGGCAGCAAATTCTTGGGGTTTGTATTGTTGTCGTTGGGGAGCTGGTAAAGGAGCCTATTGGCCACCTGCCACTCGAAGTCATCGTTCATCTTCAACCGCTTGCTCTCCTGCTCTTGTTCCTCACCCGTTTTCCCTAAGGATAAATATTCACGGGTTGGTATCACTTGTTGTCGGACGACTTTACCTTCCAAGTCTCGCTTCAATGCACCGTCTTCTGCAGCCTTATTTTGCAGTGTCTTATTACTGAGGCAGGTTGCAAGGCTTGCCTCTTCCTCTTCGTCTGCCGCAATCTAACCCGGGCAATTAAAATGTAGGCCCACTCGTCGTTGGGAGACTATCAACCACTGCTCTCTTCCTTTTTTTCTTAGGCTCCTGTGAGACACCTCTGACCGTTCCTCCATGCATAGTAGGGGGCTCTTCGAGTTCCTCTGGCTTCTTGTCAGTTCTGTAGGACATGTATTTTTAAAAGTAGGTGTATACCAAGAGGCTGACTTGCTGCGGTCCAGCATTCTCAGCAGCCACCCCTGCATCGTAGAAGGGCTCAAGTCAAGCTTTGCCATCTTTTCCGTTAGGACAATATTCATTTGCAATTGCCGTTGCCAATGCACTCCTAGCAGTTAAGACTGCTGCCTTCAGGGACACTAGATCCGGCTCTGGCTCAGAGATAATGGTCAAAGGACTGCTCATGTTACCAGCAGCCAGATGAGGGAAACAAGGAAAAACTGTATCGATCAAATATCTGAGATATTCAGACAATGGCCGGATTATAGGCCAGCAGTAGAGGATCACTGCGATCAGTACTGCTGTTTCAGGGGTTCAAGGCATGTTAATAACACCAAGATGGGTAGAGTTTTCGGAAGGCTGTATATGACTTTATAACAGTCCACCCTTCCCGGTGTCACCAGCAGAGGCAGTGGAATGTTGAATTCCGGATCATGAACAAATTATCTCCAAAGTATTTGCATTTGCCTGCAATACATATAGGTCCGAGAAAAAAGGTTTTTATGTTCCGAGATACACCATGGTTGACATAAAGCCTAGATATTAAAGGTGGCCCGATTCCCCCAAAAAACAGATCACGAACAAATTACCAAAAGTTGGCCATGGAACTGCAAAGGATTTAGCAGAGGGATGACCAGAAAATATAGTGGGCATAGCTCCTGTGACATTGGTACTCACAATATTTCATACACAGACCAAATCAAGCAGAAGTAAGAATCACGAACAACACAATATGGTGGAGAAGAACGCCCAGGTCATAACCATAAAAGGAAAGTATACACTGATGATTGCTCTTTGCTTTCGTCCACCAATGACAAAATCCAAATACCACAAGATACGACCCTCCGCACCTTCAGTATTGGTCTTTTGACCGTACACCATACCTTGTAAACATGGGGTGAAGTGCCGATACAGTTAGCAGGAGTGGGGTAGAGGAACAGTCGGCCGGACGAGCGGAAAGTACTCCGAAGTTACCGGCGGCTCGGAGCGGTCTCCAAGGTACCGGAGTTGGAAAGGAGGACCGGCGGAGCTGATTGACACAACACCACTAAGGCGCAGGGTGAGCGTATACTGCCAGGAATTGTCAAGACAAGAGGGACAGAGTCAAGAGGAGTCAGAGAGATGAGTGGAGCGACAGACACCACTTCGGAGGGAGGGAAGCGATGTTTATTAAACTACTGAAGAACAGTAAGTAAACTAGGGAGATTAAATAGTGTAGAGTCTTAATATAATGTAAAGGAGATAAGGAGGAAGCATGTGGAGGTACATGTGGAAGAGACAATAGGAAACAATGGGACATCCAAAAGTGGAATGAGAAGTTGGATAAAATCAGGAATGCTTCGGATAATCAACATGAGGTGATATGCATAAACTTCAAAGCTTGGGAAAGAAGGAGATGCATGTGGAGTGAATGTTACCATCGATACTAAAGTCCTATGACTATGGACGTCGTGCTGAACAAGTCTCCGATGTTCCGGTAGTCTCCGAGGTTCCGGCGGTCTCCAGAGTTCTGGTAGCCTCCAAACTCCGGAGTGGACCGGAGTTGATGTACCGGAGTTTTATAGACGTGGATCGGAGCCTTGGCGCACGGATATAACACCAAGGAAGAAGAAAAAACAGTAACCCTGTAAACCCCGGGGACAATGCTCAAAGCCAGAAGGCCAAAAACACCATGCAAACCCGTGGAATACAGTTAACTACGAGGGGAATGGTGTTCACCAGACCACTCAATTCCCCAAGGACAATGCTTTCCTTGGATCCGTCTAAAAGTAGCGGAGGAAGAGGCGTGTAAGGATTACATGTGACTTGCCAAGACTTATAAAGCACTGCTTGCACAGCCCCCAATGCCAAGTGTACACGTGACATGCCAAGACTGCACAGCCTTCTGTTGCTCTCTCAACTTTCTCTTCCTCCCATGGCTCGCAAGAGAAAAACACCACACGACACAACAAGGTACATTTATCTTGCTGCCAGCTAAGTTGTGCTGATATTTCTTATAGTGAAACAGACACTCAGGAGCTGGGAAAGAGGTAACAAGTCCTTAAACTGCCAGCAGTCTTGCGGTAACAATATCCTTGCAGACCTAAAACTGGACAGCCTGACAAGAAAACAGAGGCTACCCAAATATCTATGTAACTGAATTGATGACCGACAGTGCTGTTGACGAAACTAACTGAGTCTGTACCCAGCGCCTTAATTCACCACACCGTGAGGAAACAAAAGTAAGTGGCCTACCATCCAATCCTTGTGTCGCCTGCTAATGCATACACCTCAGGAAGAAAAATTTGCGTTGCAGTAGAGGCGCCAAAGCTGCTGCATGCAGACTTGAAAACTACGCCCACAAGGGAGTGTATGCAAACACGTGCAAGAAGATCAAGGAACTCACGGATACGCTTGCTGGCCTCACCCCTTATTCTAATCCTGAATGTTACACCTAGTGGAGAAAATCCTTCCTGTCCCCTTCTCAGACAATTTTGTTGGGTGGACCAAGAGTGGCAAGAAGATGACCAAGACTGTGGCTAAAAAATGGCCGACACCCCCCAATCAGCTTCCTGTCATCACCGACAACGACCGATTGATGCTCTTTATCAAAGCCGATGACCCAACACCTGAGCAGCTGCACAAGATGGGCCCTGGCGGCGTGGGTGCTTGGCTCATCCGCAATTCCAAAGGCAACTCAATGGATTCCTTGCCATGCGAGGAGTTGAGGCAGCTGGAGGCTGACGGTCTTTCTCCCTGGCTGGCGATCCAACTGGCCCACATCATACCGATTCCCCTCCTCGACGAGCTTCTTCATCGGTGGGACCATCTGGTCAGCATGGGCCTGAAATTTCCCAAGCCTGACCCTAACCGTTCCCATGCAGCCACCGTCCATCTCAGTGTTTGGGGCCTGTTTGGCTCGTGGCCACGCAGACTCGCTGCAGAAGGGTATCAAGAACCTCCCTAAGTGTGGGGCAGTACTCCGGTCCATGGACAAGATGCTACAGTTCCTCACCAACTGGATTGTGGACAAGGTGGAAAATGCGCTGAATGAGATTATTTCTGAGCATGCACGCCTCCAGGATCGGAAAGTGTTTTTCCCGCTTAGTGGTAGCTTTTGATTAACCTTCCTACAGCCTTAGAGCCCATGCTGAGCATCTTCTTCGCAAGGAGTTTGCACACCACCCCAGCCTCAATTTTGGTGGTCTGTTTTTCACCGTTGCAATCAAGGAAGGCGCCAGTGAGTGGATCCACATTGATTGGAATGATTGTCTGCAGAAGTACACACTGATTTTTGCACTGGCAAGTGTGGTGACTTCTGTATTCCCCAGCTCGACATTCACATCCCATTGGGCCCAGGCTCTGTCCTCACTGTGAGGACCCGGCTCCTTGCCCATTGCGCTACACTTGTCGGGAAGGGGTGTCAGGTTGTCTTTACTTGCTTCACTGACACTTACCTGGAGGCCATCCTCAAGGGCCGTGACTATGCTTATCTTGCTTAGTTTATAATGGTACTTGATCCACGTGGGAAAGTGCAAATAATTTGGCAAATATAATATATTCAATTTTTTTGAAGGTGCGGGCATTGAAGCCTAGTGAAAATCCCGTCTCGCTGGGTCTGCCCAGAACCGGCACCACCCACCCACCCAAATTTGGCCAGATGTCGCCAGGTGTTGCCAGCGGTTTGCACATGCCAGACCATGCCGGATTACATATCTGGTGTAGGTTACCGCTGTCCGCCACCTTTCTGACGACATCTGTCCTGTACTGCTCAGATCTGCCCACTAGTTCCAATAGTAATTCTTTTGCAATTCACTACATATAAAACAATATACACTACAAAACAGAAGCCACTCAGCTACCGCGCTCACCTCATCACCGCACCATCCCCGGTGCCAATCCATCGTCCCGCCATCGCACCGTTACACATTGACCCACAAATTGAATATTACATGAAGGTAAGGTGTCTACTGCACCTGTAAGCTTTTATATTGAATGTGAGGGGAAAAGAGCTTACCGAGATCTCCAGGTACGTGCACGTGAACATAAGCAATGAAAATCTACCCAAGATTCAGATGATTGGCTCAAAAGGACAAGTAAATGCCATATGTACCAGGTGTATGTCAAGATGATAGAGTGGGTAAGGGACAATTACTGTGCTATCCAATGAGCCGAAATCAGCAATGAGTAAAAGCCAAGAAGGTGGATGAACGTTCACCCACCTTAAGAAGAGCTGGCTGATCGGTGCAAGATATGCTGGCCAATGTACTTCGTTAGTTGCCCAAAAAGAAAGTCGTTATGAAAGACAGAGGATATTCAGTGTAAGGTGGGGATAATGAGGGCAGTGGTGTATGCGGTGCACAAGGCACGGAGGGCAGGGGATGGGAACGAGGGATGGGGTGCAGCGCTGAAAAATAATAATAGTACAAGAGTGGGGTACGCACCTTCACTCGAGTCCCTCCTCCCCACAAGAACAGTGTCAACGATTTCCCCCACATAGTGTGCGGCATCTCGTGGTGTAGGTGAATGTAGTGGGTGAGTAAGGGAGGGAAGGGAAGGGAAGTGGTGGTGTACGCACCTTGAAGCGGGTTCTCACCCCAGCGCGCTATGCACCCTTTTTTCTGCGCGTTCCCATCATGCCCATTGTTGGCAGTGTTGGCGTCGAGCCTGTGTGCTGTATGCACAAAGACCAGCAGAATGGTTGGTACCCCACATGTATGGATCAAGCATTATCGGGAGGAAATTAGCTGAGATCGTGACCAATCAGCAACTTGCAGTACAAAGTTTTTGCAGCTGAAAACAAGGAGCGCGGTGAATGTGAACCGTTGTGCAACTAACGTGGGTGAGGGCGTTGAAGATGGCAGTGGGTCAAAACCGCGGGAAGGCAGGTTGGCCCGCCAACACTGAATGGACCGGCATGTGGGGTGTCAAATAGATGCAAAGCCAGCACCGTTTTGTCTGGCAGTACTTTGTCACGTTGCCCCCGGATACCTGTGTTATGTACTGCTCTTTGCGGATGAGAACAAGCTAAAGCTACCGCTAACCTGCACAAACACGGTCTAACTATTGCCAAACCCTAGCACAGCCACTGATGGCGGCCTTCGCGACCTACCACATGCGCCCACCCCGAAAATGGTGGTGTCCTGCCATCAGAACTGCTACACCAACACATCCCCCACCTCCGCTGCGCGCTCCAACTCCGCCGCCACCGCCTCCATCTCCTCAACACCATCCGCCCGCCACTCATCCACCCACCCATCCTCGAACTCCTTCTGCTCCCGCTCCAATCACCCCCCTTTCTTTGGAACAAATGTGCGAAGACGCCGAGAGCTGTACTCCCCATCTAGCACATCACCCTGTAGCGTTTCGAGTTTATATGAATGAGATACCCGTTCGTGGATGCGATATGGAGTCGACCAGTAATGTATGAGCTTGCATAGGGAACGGAAGGTGTAGTCCTATATGCTGCCTGCAACCTGTACTAGCTGACCTTTCACAAACATTACCTTCTTCGCGTGAGACAGCATAACCTTGCAGTCAAAAGCTGCCTTCTGGCCCTGCGCATAACGAACGCACTCCGCATACCCGTCCAGCTACTGCTGTGCTACATACGCGAGATTCGTCTCGACCTCGGCAGTGGTGGGAGCCTTGACTCCCACGGTTACGTCGGTCAGCAGTGTCCCGACGACATCTCCCAGTAGAATCTCCTTCAGCGTGAACTTGATGGAAGGCAAAATGCGGCTGTTGAGGATACGAAGCATCCCATCAATGTGGTCCGGCCAGTTCTTCAGAAGCTTGTCCCAAGTCATGGCATCCAGCTCCTCTTCGCTGATGACCGGTGCGCAGAGTCGAGCCAGAATGTGGATAATGAGCTTGTTTGTGTTTTCAATGAGCCCGTTGATCCACGGCAAGTATTTGGCCACTACGTGGTGTTTAATGCCCCATTTCTCACAGAATGCTCGCACCTCGTTGCAATCGAAATGTGAGCCGCCGTCGGACATGAACATCTCCCAAGGCATGAAGTTGTTGTTGATACGGTACAACGTGGCCGTTGTTGTCTTCCCTGTGCCCGCTGTTTTGAGCTTGTCCGCCCAGATGTGCTGTGAGAATAGGTCGATGTAGACACCAAGAATTTTGTAGCCACCTTTGCCTTTGGGAAGAGACAAGTAGTCACCACAAGGAAGCTCGAAGGGATGGCAGCAGGTTATGGGATCTAAAAGTGAGTGTAGATGCTTGGGGCCAAAGGCCTTGCACCAGCCGCAATCGCGTATGGCGGCCACAATCGACGTGTCGAGCCCCGGACTATGTATCTTGTCCATCATCTGCATCTTCATGGAATCCCGCCCGAAATGGCCCCCCTCCACGTGCACCACCGCCACCTCTCCGTGCGTCAAGCACTCCCGCTTCAATCTCGCGCGCACCTTCGTTCTGCCCCCCAATCTCCACAACTTCCCATCCTCGACCATGTACTGTGATGCCCCGTGCCGTGCCCTCTTCCTCTCCCGTGTTGACGTCCCTATGTCCATCTCCAAGATTGCGTCAATCACGCCAAGATATAAGGGCTCACTTTTAAAGTGCTCGCACAACGCCATCATCCCCTCTGGCAACACAATAATCAAGAATGTCTCCCCGCCCCCGCAAGCCTCTGCACACCCCAAACGCAAGCCCTCTGCCTCTCCAATCGTGAACAAGTCGTTAATCAGTCCTGATCCCGCCTCCCAATCCGGTGATACTGTCTCCTCATGTCCATCCCCCGCCTCCGGCTCCACACCCTCAAACTTCCTACTGATCGTGTCCACGACGACGTTCGTCCTGCCCTTGATGTGTCTGACGTTGATGATGTTCAAGCCGAGGAATAACTGCCGCCAATGTTTGTGTGCGACCGACATCTTCTCGTTGAGGAGCACATCCCGTAGCGCGCTGCAGTCAGTTTCTAGCTTAATTGGCTGCCCCCAAACAATGTCAGCAAACTTGGCTAGTGAGAACTTCATGGCAGCAAATTCCAGCAAGTGCGGCACGTAACGATGTTCCGTCGCCGACGTCCGATTCGCTGCAAACACGATCGGGTGTCTCCGCGCTATGACCTTCCCCCCCCCAGCAACGTCGTCATCTCTTGCGCGAGTATGCCCCCAAACCCGGTCCTGTACCCATCGCTCGTCACGATGAACAGGACTTCTCCACCGTCTCAAATTGTGGTGCACAGAGAACGGGTTCTGAGGTTAGTATACGCTTCAGCCCAAGGAAACACCGTGTATGTTCATCTTTCCACAGCGGTGGGAGCACGAAGTAACACATCACCTGCCTATACTTCCTCAAACCTTTACCTGCCAGCTGTGTTGACGATGCCACTCCCAGCGAGTCCCTCAACGCCTTCTCCTTCTCAACGTAGTTTTAGATGGATTGGGTGACACCTAGGAAGGACTGTATGTTCAGTGTGTTGACCGGCTGCCTCCACTCTACTATTGTCGTCAACTTCTTCAAATCTGGTGACACGCCCCTCAGCCCCACTGTCGACCCCGCAAAGACCGCCTCCATCATAAATATGCGGTCAAAAGATGATCTGTAACTTCGCCAACATCTCGTTGAAGCTATCACCCACCATCCCTCCATTGTCGACAAAAAGTTCCATCAACTCCTTCATGACGAGGTCCCACATCTTCTCTGCCACTACATCTCCAAATGCCGTTGGCGCATTGCGCAGCCCAAACGGCATTCGCGTATGTGTGTAGTACCCTCGACCCAGCACCAACACACACAGATATGGCTGGACCTCCTCCGCTACCTCCAGCGCGAAAAAGCCTGATGCGAAGTCGAAGATGGAAATGTACTGATGCCCAGAGAGCCGACGCTGCTTGCTGCATATGTCACCCTGTGGCATTGGCACGATATACAGGTGCTCATTGAGCTCTGTGAAGTTGCCGCAAATCCTCCACAATGTGTCGCCTGCCTCTTGTTCCTTACGTGGCAGTTCCTTTGACGGCAGGTCAGGTCGTGGCAGCAACCCTGCCCTCAAACACTCTGCCTCGAGTGCATGCAGCAGCTCGTTGAGTGTCATCCCGCGTCCGTGGTCATTCTCCGACAGCGTGATGGGGTTCACGCACTTCACGTCGCACGGATACACGCACTGCAAAGTCCCCGTCGCCTCGAGCTTCATTATCTGCGTGTTAGCGTCCTTCGCCTGTAACACTGTCCACAGCCGCTGCGGCACTGGACTCGTTGCGAACTTGGTGTCAGCCGGGATCCTCGGTGCGTACTTCACTCCCTTTGCCGCTGAGACCTCGCCAACGGTGAGCACAAAAACATCCACATACTCCGGCAGGAATGCACGAGCTGCCTCTTGCTCCACCGCTGTCAAGTCTGGTCCAATTGTTACTGCCTCCAAGATCCTCTCCACCCTCGCCGGATTGAAAGGGTCTGTCGCCCACGTGTAGACGTTCGTATCCGCGATCTGTGTTATATCCGTACGCCAAGGCTCCGATCTACGTCTAACACACTCCGGTACAGCCTGCTCGACTCAGGTCCACTCCGGAGTTCGGAGACTACCGGAACTCCGGAGACCACCGGAATATCGGAGACCTGCTCGGCACGATGTCTGTAGTCATAAGACTTCAGTATCAATGGTAACATTCACTCCACATGCATCTCCTTCTTTCCCAAGCTTCGAAGTTTATACATATCACCTCATGTTGATTATCCGAAGCATTCTTGATTTCATCCAACTTCTCATTCTGCTTTTGGATGTCTTATTGTTTCCTATTGTCTTCTCCACATATACCTCCATCCTCCTTATCTCCTTTACATTATATTAAGACTCTACACTATTTAATCCCCCTAGATTACTTCCTGTTCTTCAGTAGTTTAATAAATGTCGCTTCCCTCCCTCCAAAGTGGTGTCTGTCGCTCCCCTCATCTCCCTGACTCCTCTAGACTCTGTCCCTCTTGTCTCAACAATTCCTGGCAGTATACGCTCACCCTGCACCTCAGTGGTGTTGTGTCGATCAGCTCCGCCGGTCCTCCTTTCTGACTCCGGTATCTTGGAGACCGCTCCGAACCGCCGGTAATCTCGGAGTACTTCCCGCTTGTCCAGCCGACTGTCCCTCTACCCCGCTTCTGCGACACAGCTCATAACAGTTGGGTCAGGAACCACAAGACACATCGGGATGTATCAGGCCAATGGCGAGGGAGGACACAACACCACTGAGGTGCAGGGTGAGCGTATACTGCTAGGACCCCAAGGGGAGAGAGGTAGCGAGAGAATTCGGGGAGTTAGGGAGTTAGGGAGTTAGAGAGTTAGATTGAAGACCATCCTACTTCGGGAGACGGGAGGCGAAGCAATGTTTATTAACAAACTGAGGTACAGGAAGTAAGATAGGGTATTAAATAGTAGACGGGTAATGTGGCGAGGTTCCCACGTCAAGCGATATCAGCAACATCAATCAACATGAGGCTGAACTGTGAACAAGGTAAAGTTGTTATGTCCGTACACAAGGACCGACTCGATATTCCGGATCAGAGCTATGTATTCTGGGATAGGTTTCAGAATAGGTGGACCATGGTGAACGGAAGTAAGCCGGAGTGATGCTGGAGTATTACCGGAATGGTGCATATGGTGCATGACTGTATGCCCAGAGGTGACAGGAGCACAATTCAGAGTCAGTTTGAGTGCAAGCGGAAACGATAATGGGAAAATTTGAAAAACTGGATTGCACGGATATAACACGATTCTAGGTCTACGTGATCAGTTATACCTAATTGGAACTAACACATTAAAGTACTATTAAATCATGGTCAGTAAAATATATATAAAATTCAAATTTAGTCTCAGCACCAGCCCGCCATGACATCCCAATTTGGGAGCCCTGTCATGACAGTCTGGGTCCCAACCAGCTAATTAGCTGTACCCTTGCACTATGCTCCATCACTCTGTAGCATCGCCCCCATCAATCCTCTTCTCATAGTGCTCCCTCCCGTATCACGTCTCCCTGTGATCCTCTGACATGTCTTTCATGCTAGAAGCACAATATAATCCCTCTTAATAATCCCTTACTGCTCCGGGCATGGTCTAATGTCCGAAAATAATCCCCCTACGGCCTGGCCACCTTGCCGGCCGCCTCCACCCTCTATCCCCACTCCTGGTGTCATCCCGATGTGCACGGTGCTTAATTCTGTACCAAATACACCCATAGGCATCTCCCACTTCCCATGGACCCCGCTGTCTGCTATACCAAATAAAAAAATCCATCAGAACGGTTACGAGACAGCGCTAAAGGCACTGTCATTTATCCCCTTTGCTCTCAATAATATAGGACATCCTCGACAGAAACTATTTACCATTGACAAGCTGCAGAGGTTTAGCAAAAGGAGTAAGATATAGTAATAAATAAATACAAACCAGCACTAATACAGCTGGAATCTCTCATAGTCAAAGAAGGCCCAGTTTCTCTAGCAGAAATGACTTGAAATAAAATCCTTGAGGTCATTTCTCCAGGTCTAATGGCTGGATACAAGTATAATGAAACGAACCTTGGGCAAAATTGCAAGTCAATCTTCAGTGTGGCAGCAGTCAATCTGGACAATGGCTCCAGTTAAAGATCAAAGGATATTGGCCAAGTGAAGGAAGGTCCTAGATTATCCCTGGGTGCTATTGTTGCAGAAAATTGTTCAAATTGCGGAAGTGACTGAAATTGTGACAAATAATATTGTCCCCAAAATAATTGCAGAAAATTGTTGTAAAGTTGCTGCAATGTTCGCGAATATTTGCTTTAATTATCACCAGGGTAGCCTACCAACGGGACTGAGCAATAGCAGTTTGCACAGGTGCACGCCTCTGTGCCTCGAGTGTTGGTATCTTGCAGAAAGAGCACCAGCTTATGCAGTGAGTTTTGCAGAGAATGGAGAGCCGGAGCCCACCAACTAGCTGGCCACCGTTAAACCTCAACGTACGTGTTCTAAGCGTTAAGTGGTGTAGTTTAAGCCGGGTATGAAACTGCGGAGAACATAGAACTAGGTGCAAAATAAGGATACAATTTTATAACCCGACGTCGAGGTGAACAGGGTTCCTGCTAAGCTGGGAAGTACCATTCTTCAGTCGTGCAGGTGCAGACTTTTGAGCCGCTGAAAATAAGCAATAGGAGTTTTTTTGAGCCGCTGAAAATAAGCCATAGGAGTTTAATTCTGTGTTGCGCATATGCAGAACTCACTTTGGAGAAGGCCATGCACGGGCATCGTACTTCAAATCTCGTTCAAAAAGCTCTATAAAGAAAATCCACACAGTGACCGATCTGCTCCTGCAATGGATTAAGTAAGCCAAAGTGCGCCGGTTGTTAACGGTTGAGAAAGAAGTAAGCAGGGGTTTTGTTTGAATGCTGGCTTGGCGATGGATTGCGCCAATCCGAGGTACAACTCTCAACAGAAGTTATTGAAAGCTCGGCACACCGGTGGCCCACTGCTGAAAATAATGTCGTTCAGATGCAGCGACGCTTAGACCGCACTCAAATTAAACATTCTAATCAGTTAAGTGAGGAAGAAACCCACAGAAAAGTGGTCAACATGGGTTACACCATATTTATTTACCTCATGTTATCTCTTCACCGCATATCTTTATCACAGACTAATCTTGGTTCTTCTTTCATATAGAGAGGTGTATAATCGAGAAATTTGATTCCATCCAAGTGAAGCATCCCTGATTGGCCCTAGGTGTTGACTGCAACCCAGATCGATGCACTGGCCTTCTTCCTACACCGCCGTTTGGATGAAATGATTGGTGTGTGTTTTGGCGAGAATATTTATAAACCATCAATCAACCATCACCAAATGCTGCCGAAACATTGACGAAACATAAATCATCAAATCCCTCAAGGCTTGGTCAAGTTGCCATTTGGGAAACATTGAACCAAACCTTCACCCAATGTTAGGTATACATTTCCACAATCATTTACTTATGTCAAAAAGAGCTTCTGTTTTTGCGCAGTAAAATTGATATTATACGAGAAAGCGGTACAGGCGGGACGATTTGACGACGATGGTACGGTAAACTAGATCATTCAATAGAATATATACTTCGCATCCTGGCGCGATGAGAGCACGACAACACAGCACAAACCCTCCATCAGTCAGAGTCGGCGGCGCCGGCGGGAGATCCAGCGGCGTCACGGTGAACTGTCGATCTGGATGGACCAGTGACCGGGACGGAGGGAGTAGCATTGAGGGATTCGAGATCGACCTGTCCATATGCCGCGAGATCCGGATCGAGCATTGCTTTCTTGATCCAGCTGAATTCCGGCACGCGATTAGAACTGCATGAGTTGAGAACTGTCAGAGACACACCGGGACTGCGCTTTAGGGTCAGTATGCTTGGCCCGGATATTGGCTAGCTGCTTGTCGACGGCTCCCCAGTATTTGGCGTCACTGATCTCTGTAACAAGTTTGCGCTGAGATTATGTTCGGTTAGATTGTCTCGTGAACAGGTGACATAAGAAACACGTACCAGAATTGCAACACGGCCACACATGCGAACGTCGGCATGATCCGGGTCGAGCTTGAGTTTGGACAGGATCAGGCGGGTAAGCTCTACAATATCGAGGGCACCGATGCGAGTGGTGGTGCCAGCGGCGGGATCTGTGCCAATGGATGACAAGACCTGACAACGGATATCAACTTATCCATGAAGTGAACGAAAGAAAGGGACTTACTAGGGATTTAACCTTGTTCCGCGTCGCGATACAGGCTCCCGAAATTATTGAAGTAAGACTATCTATCACATATTTCTCGTCCTTGAGCTTTGCAGGGAAGCCCCAGTCCTCGGCACGGAGTAGAACAATATCCTGCCGCACAAGCTCAGCCATGAAGTGGTGAATAAAAATAAACAGACCATCAACAGCTTTGTGGGCCCGATTTTGTCGTTGAGGTACGCCGGGATGGTGCAGTCAGCTATGAGAGTGACCGACTTCGACTTGATCTTATCCTGAGCCTCACGGTGAGCAAGATATGTATGAAATTCGGGAGGATATACCACAAGACGTTTGCCCGCCTTCCAGGTTCCGTCGTCCGGCAGGAGCAGCTTCTGTTGTTGTCCAAGGGCCGAGACGTGGCCGGCAAGAGAAATCATTTGTTCGACCGGCGTGAGCTGGGCAAGAGGCAACATGATATGAGGAATGAAACCGCTCGAGAAGAAAACTTGCCTTTGCGAAGTTAAGGAGGCCGTCGTGTTCCTCTTTGTGGAGTTTGCGCTGTCGGGAGACGCTCTCTGCAAATTGAGCCATGTCTTCCGCGGGACGCTTCCACAGATTATGGACAATCGGAGGGGCCACAATGTGCACGGTGCCAGTGGGGGAAGGAGACTCCGAGCGGGAAGGCGTTGTGTTACCGGGAGTGGCACCATGTGCAGGGGACGGTGGCTTCAAGGGCGAGGAGTCAATGGACATGTCCATCATGTCGGCGAAGGTCGGCATGTCGACGTTTGGAGAGAAACGATGAACTGGGAAAGGACGGGGGGATTTTTTAACGAGTGGCAATGTGGTGGGAGAAAGCAAAGACGACGATCAATTGGATCACAGTTAAACTTTTGCGCACGGGCCACATCAACGGGAAGGTTGTCACACTCCACAACGACAGCGACCGCCGCCTTTCGAGATTTCACTGTGGATGCCTGCGGTACGGAAGGATGCAGGTTAGCGGGAAAGTGCACCAATTTGCTTACCAATACTGAGACCATCCGATAGCTCACTTTGAGCCCATTCCCAACAAACCCACCTTCGTCAAATGTCTTCCTTGTTCCACAGACGCTCGAAGTGTGGAGTTTTTGACCAGTTCGATAACCGGCCACCGTAATTCGAACAAACATCAAACAGCACTGACCACGCTGCCGATTTTAGCGCCTCCCATTGCTCACCCTGTTGTGGATGTTCCGGATCCAATTCCTGCTGTAATGACACGAGCGGAGCGCTATGAAGATATTCGAGACAATTATGATGAAGAGATGCCACATCCAAGTACCTTTGGGCAACAAATAGAGATTCAGAATCCCTTCGAAGGGACCATTTCCTACGGCGGCGAGATTCTAGATGCTGAGGGCAATCCTATTCTCTTCTCTGCTGGTGAAATGCCTGTTGATAAATTCGATGCCAATGGTATGTGGAAAGCAATTGACAACCTGGATTACCACGACCATACAATCTTTGCCGACATGACACCGATGATGGCAGACCTGTTCGATAAAGGGGAAGATTGCACCGTTTCCGATGCCGTTCGAGCGATGGCCGCAATGGGTAGGCTCACTGTATGCGGGAGGAACTTCCCATGATTGAATACACAACAGGTATTGATGACTCAGATGAGGAAGAAGACGAAGAATCCAGCTCGGCCGAATTCGATCACGATTTTGCGCCTCACGGATCAAAAACTGTGCGTTGACTACTTATTCTTCGCGATCCCCGGTGAGCGTGTGCTAAATAATCCCAGATGTTCATGTTGGATCAGCTAGATAATAACCCTCGTCTTTGGCTCTCAGACGATCATATGAAGGCCATCATCTGGACAATGAAAGAAAGTGGAACACCAAATGTTCCGTCTTTCTATGCGTTCCGCAAAATGCAAAAAAGGTTGGCTCAAGAGTTCGGCTTAAATCCTCGACACCATACTTCCTCGTTGGACAACCAGTTTCATATGAACCATCCAAACGACTTGCTACGTCTAGTGAGTGAATTTCCTTTTTTTGGGGACGAATAAAAGTGATACCCTTCTTCTCAGGACTTTGCAAACCCTCTTGTGCGCGAGTATCTACACTTTTATCCCGAAATCACAACAACTATCTCGGAATCTTGGCAAGCCGCTAAGTGGGTCAACGAAATCGAGGACGATGACTTATCCCCTATGTGGTCCGATTGGGAGGGTGCATCCCACCGACACTTCTATGTTAAAGAGCTTGCACAGTGTGGCGACGAAAAATACTGTGTGCCATTGAGATGGTTCGTGTTCAACAAAAGGATCCACTGCGACGCTTACCTCGTCACACGGGAGCTGGTAAATCCAAAATCTCAGTTCTCAGGAGTATACTGACTTCGAATGGATAGTCGGGCATTTTTACGGTCGAACAACATGAGATAATTCGCGTTCTAGCTACGGACCTACACTACAACTTTTTGGACTTGCAACAGCAAGGAGAAATCAGGTTTTCAGGTAGGTTTGATGGTCATCTGCGGTGTGTCGGTTTAACCAGAGATCAGGAGTTCAAAATGCATTTCAACCACACACGCCACACCCTGTCCGCACAACTGCGCAGGGAAAACCGGTTTTTGTCCTTCGAATCATGCCGTGGGCCGATGACGTGTCTGGGAATCGGAGTAAACAATATAATGCTCACAAGAATATATATCTTGCCAACCTGAATCTTCCGCACAAGCTGCTTTCCCAGGAGTATTTCGTCCGGTTTTGCGCCACGTCGCAGCACGCTTCATCGCTGGAGCAATTTGACGCACTTGCTGGTGACTGGTGGGCCATTCAATCGACCCATTGAAGTGAAACTGAAGTTTGAACCAGTACCCAAGCCGACTGGACAACAGCATATGATTGTAAATTGCAGCAAGAGGTGTTCCGCATCGGTATTCATCTTCTCCCGGCCGACAACCCCCAACAAGCGGAAACTACCTCAACGGCTGGTTCGAGTGCCAACTTGTGGTGTCGCGAAGGCGATGGCGGAGGTTCAGCCGTCCATCGTGAAACAAATGAGGGATATCATGCCCTGTTTTCGGTGTGATAATTTCCATTACGGCTTTCCCTGTAATTGAAGCCGTTTTGCAGCCCGGAAAACCCCGTACCCCCGAGGACACAGTGGCAAAAATCAAGAAACAAATCAAAGTCGCGTGTCTCGGTGTTGCCGAAGATGTCAAGGACCTGCAAACAGACACCGGAGTTAAAGACAAAACTGCGGTTCATTGGATGACATTGTTGGTTGAAAAGGCTCGGCAGGAACAATGAGAGCGGGTTTATAACCGTGATACAAGGGACCCACGGCTCAATGACACCAAGATCAAAGGACCTGCTCAACAAACAATTAAAGACAGCATTCTCACACAAATCCAGGAAGAATTGTATGCTTGGGTTATCATGCAACCACCCGAACATTACGAGAAATTGTCCGATGAAGCAAGCGAGTCTCCACTCCCTAAAATTAAGCAAATCCTGCTGACCCTCAATTTAGAAGCGGATCCGGACTTGCGGCCAGGCGATCATTACAACATCCTCCTCCGTCTTCGCGGTCTCGATCCCCATCGTGATAGCCCCTGCGAAATTCTTCACACCATCTTACTGGGCGAGGATAAGTATGTTTGGCATGAGACGACCAAGCTCTGGAGCACCGAACAGGGTGCACTGTTTGCCGCAAGACTACAGTCTGCTTCCATCGACGGCCTAAATCTCACATCACTTCGCTCCCGATACATGGTCCAGTACAAACAATCGCTAATAGGGAAACACTTCAAGGCACTCCAGCAGCTTTCTATCTTTCAGTTAGATTCCAAACTGTGCTCCGGGCCGCTGTTCGAGCTCTGGAAGGCGAACGGGCTTCTTGGCGCGCTGCTCTGGTTTCCGGAGATCAAAAACGCGGACCAGTATCAGGTAAGTTCTTTCAGTTCGTGTGCCATCTTCATCTCAAGGCTTATCCTCACAGTCTGATCTCACAATTGCAACAAATAATGTCTTGGATCGGTGGGCAATTGTTGACCCAATCCGGATCACACAGAAATATAAATTGCATGTCCTTCCCCACATTCCATCAGCGGTCCATCGCTTTGGGCCCGCACCGCTCTATGCAACTGAAATCTTCGAGTGCTGGAATTCCGTTTTTCGACTCTGCAGTGTGCTATCTAATCATCAGGCCCCTAGCCTTGATATTGCGACCACTTTGGCGGACATGGAACGATTTAAACACCAGGTCAACGGTGGCTGGTGGAAATCAGCCAACGGCGACTGGACACAGGCTGGTTGCAAGATACGCAGGTTTTTGACGGAAAATAAACAATTGCAACGGCGTCTCGGATGGACTGCAGATCATCTTTTCAAACCTGGTCAGTGTCAATTTACAACCCCAGGGAACTGTGAATCATCTGACAAATGGGTAGGGACAGTGAAGATTTTATCAAAAACCAAACGACGTTCTGAAGATTGGAAGACCGCACTTGGTTCGGTGTGGGACATGAGTCTGGTTGAGCCGCTTGAACACCAGGGTACGAACTGGCATGGTTGTAAGTATGTTGTGGCTCGTTCCGAGGACCCATGCTTTCCTCAGTCCTGGGTATTCTTCTCTGACGGCGCACGAGTAGGTGCTTCTCCAGTGATTGAGTATTTTACTTAACTCAAGAATTCTAGGTGGTTGCCGGTCAAATTTCTAAGATCTTGGTTCCAGTGTCAAACCAGTCAGCCACTGAGGTCGTTGTCGCAGTGCAAGAATTCACGATTCCGGACGCACCTGACGCGCGCTTTGATATGCCGTTGAAACGGCGCAACAACAATGTACCGACATCTAGCTGCATTTTGCGATTTTTAGCGCTAGTTAAATGCAAGGCATACTAGGCTTCGAGTTGTAACAGGCTAGCTTTCTAATAGGTGCAATATTCCTATTGGGACTCTGTGTGGTGATACAAAGGAGGGTCAGAGTGAGCTCCGGCTGCTGACCGTAGTACAAACTTAGTGCTAGGCGCGTGAACAAGTGTTACACTAGGGGAGTATATGCATTAAGGAGGATTACTATGGTCTAGTACCTCATAGTGTGGGCTAGCGCGCCAATAGACGACTTCCAGAGAGCACAGGATAACGAGAGTTACCAGCTAGCGTAAAGAAGAGAGACATACGAATAGCCAGTGTGCAGCTAGCGGGATAGCACCGGGCCAGGGGCCATGTTCCATAAATAACTTGGCGCTAGCTTCGGGTTTATCGGGCTAGCTGGCGATAGCGACGGCTAGGAGAAACTGTCGGCACGAGCATATGCCGAGTGATAGATCAGGTGATCGACGCGACGCGTTTGAAGGCAGCTAGCTGCACCAAACAAACTCAAAAGAGATGTATTGCAGAAGAGATGGCACGATGGCTGAACGGCTAGATGTTCAGTCCGTGCAGAGACGGAGGTTGGGAGAGGATTGGTGAGCAGACGATGGCGGGAATGGTTTTTCCGAGTCGTTTTGCAAATACAGAGGTTCCGGGAGCTGTAAAAGCTGTACAGAATTGGCAATATACCCAGCCTAGGCCCCCAAGATGGTCAGCTAGCTGACTGTCTGGCAAGCCTAGCGCACGATAGCACCGGCTAGCTCGCCGTAGCGGAGCTGCACGGACCAGTTTTTACTCATTTCACTTTACCTCATCTCTTTCTCTCAACTAGTATAAAAAGGACATGTAAATACCGCTGAAGACCAGTTCATGCCCCGCTCATCGTTACGACGATAAGGGTGTGCTCAGGCCTAGCTAGCGGAGATAAAGTATCTTCTTCGTTTGTAAAGTCTATAGAAATCGAATCAGTGTTGTTGGATCCATGAGTAACTGTGTGAACTAATAAGCAAAGACTCGCGTTGGGAGCTTGTGAGCGGCAACGACCTCCACGTATAAATCGGGACCGAGCGCACAAAGAGAAAGTTTGAGAGTTGTCGTTGACTTCGTGGTGGACTTCGCAAGGGCTACGCATTGGGTGACTAGGAAACGCCTCCCGTAAAACGGACTACGACCAGCACAGCACTTTGGTAGAACTCCTTGGTCGATTCATTGGCCGATTAACGAAGCTTGAGTGAACCCTTTAGGTCCAGTATAAGCCCAAGTGTTAAGGAAAAGAGCTTAGATTCAAGGTTCTAAGTCGGCACCCAAATATCTGTTGATCTGGGATCGTCATAGAGGAGAGAATAGCTGGCGCAGCATAGTCCGTAACTGGAAGTTTTCAGAAGACGCTTTATCACCTCGCCTAGGACGACGTAGCAATCTACGTCCGCTTAGTAAAAACCCTTTTTACCCCAACCCGTTCATTCCAATCCCTTGGAAAGACTTGTTTCGGTCAAACGGTTGAGCTAGCTCAGAGATTGAAGTGTTTGTTGGGATAGTTGAGGCCATAAATCATTGCTAGTGCACTAGGGAATCAAACCAGCAGTCGCATACTACGACTCGGGACCCGAACTCACTAGGAAGACGCGCTAGTCTTAGTGTTATAATCATAAGGGGATTGGTGTGGTGTGTTAGGTTTTAGGTGTGGTGTGTTAGCGTTCAAGCTAGCCCATACTTTAGCTTAGCTAGCCTCAATTCACTGTCAGCGCATCTTGCCCATTTCACCGTTGCTCCTTGATCTCCATAGCACTATTCTCATTAAAACGGAGGTACAGATCTCACATCCTTTGTGCTACATTCTCGTCCTTGACATATCCCAGCATATTTTATTCAAATTCAACGCCCAACATGATTGCCACCATTTTGTGTGCCCTCTCATTGATTCGTTGGGGCCGCGGCAAGAGCGGTTAGAATCTAAACTAACTCAAAAAGCAACGTCTCACATAGATAATTCACGTTTCCTCGTGAACATGCACGGTCTTCACAATGCCCACCTTATCCGGGAAACCCTTCCACGACATCTCACGGAGCTGAAGCCTTGTTTTGTGGACCGAAAGGCAAAGCATTTCGAGTTTGCCGCGGCATTGCGGGAAGTTGGGCCTGAAAAGCGCGCACAGGCCATTGCGAAGGGCCAAGCAACCAAAGCCAAGAATAAACAAAATAAAATCGACAAGGCAGCGGCGCGCTGAAGCGGCATTGGTAGATGTTGAGTAAACACTAGGAAGGGCATGTATATAGTGTTGGCCAAACATTCTGTCAACGTTGGCCATATATCCTGTCGACATTTCATGCCCAATGTTCCCCGCAGGTTGAGAAAATGTATTCTATATGTTCGGACTCACATTACATCAACATTCATGTCAAAAGGTTTTGGCAACGCTGGACTCGATTGGCGGTGTAGTAGATGCCCAGATACAGGAAGACCGGGACACTCTGTGTCTCCTCTTCACTGGATCGACTGGATCGGGCAAAACTTTTGCGATGGCACAAGCCGTGAGAGATATTGCACGGCGTCTCAAAGACCAGAGAATAGTAACAAGTGTGTGTGCATGGGGCTGCTGGGTGTGTTTTACTGACACTGCTTACACAGCCCATCGAAGAAGAGGCACTGTCGAAGCAGAAGACAGCTGGACTCGCTCCTCTGCAGGAAGCAAAAGGGCAGTCACAAAGCCTGGAAGGGGAACACAGTAAGGCCCAGGCAAGGCGGATTACAAAGTCCACTACCGGCAACAAGAGTAGCTCATGAAGCCACGCTTGTCTCCACATTCGGTTTGGGCTGAACCTGGAGAAGCATATCACATATGGGACTTTGTGGGTAAAGAAGTTTCCGACGCAGCCAATAATGCCCTCCGCATCAACCAAAGAAAGCATCATGCCCTTAGAAACACTGATCAAGACCCTGGCTCAAGAAGTTCCTAAGCTTGGGCCGCTAATCTCACCTTTCAGAGAGTTCCAAAGAGCAGTAGCCCTGTCAACCAAATCGACTTCTTCTGTGGTAAGCACAAACCATTTTCCATCCTCTATTCTCATTTCGCTTTAGGTATTCTTCATGGCGAAGGATGACAAATGTCATCCCCTGCTTCGAATGATCGCTGATGTATGTGACCTAGACTTTCTGCCAAATACTTATAGTCTTCACATAATTTCATTGAGTTGCCAAGACTCTTTTTGAGGCAATTAAAGTCCAAGAAGAAAGGAAATCAGCATGTAATTTGAGGCAAGATGCATTGGTCGATGTTCACCATCTCTCTTTTCTGTGATTGTTGGACATGCTAAATGCATACACATAGGCTGGAGCACCCAATGCTTCGCCAGCCTTGATTCTTTTGTCCTCTAGAACCCACTCATAAGCCAATCATTTGAATACTGAAAGTATCAATGGATGCGCCAAGCATTCAGACAAAGACTATTAGTCATATAAGGGAAGAACACACACAATATGATTCTGTCTCTGCACTGTGCCAAAAAAAATTGGTTTAGCCATGGGATTCTGCCAGTATCAATGTACGTCTAGCAGAGTTCATAACGCAGGAGGCGTCAGGAAAGTGCACTGCACACATGGCACTGGGTGTTGTTCAAACAACACACATTGCGCTGGTGCATTACTGAGGGGGACGCTCCACAACCGAGTAAAATACGTGAGACATGGATTTTTGGTTAGTTTCTGTTCTCACAACAGCTGTAGGTCAAGAACTCAACAAAGAATGACTCACCCTCTGATGAAGAGCACAATGATGTAATTTTCACCCCCAGGAGGAGATGAACACCACATACCTTTCAATGAACAGGGTAATAGCCCTGTGGGAGCCTGCAATCAGCTGTCCACAATCCAAATTTTCAAGGATAGAGGATTGAATCAGAAGCAGTGCCACCAACAATGGTTCAGTGAGGAGAGTGCTAGTGGGTGCGAAAGAGGTTAGTGGAGGGAGGACACAACACATTTATCAGCGTGACACATCACAGCATGATTATATTGTGATATTGCCCTGAAATTCTTACTGTTCACCTAAGGACATAATGGGTCGATGATCAGATGGTGAGCAAGGAGATTTCAGTTGGGGGCCGATTGAGAATCAGGGAGGCATGAGAGGGTGCGACCCAGTTTTCCAATTGGCCCAAAAAGCAGTTGTTCAAATGTTCACAGTGGCGGTTTGGAGAAAGAAATGCCGGACCGACAACTTTCAAAGGGGCGACTTGTGGAATTAGCACGGTCACGGTGACACAACAATCTGTTTGGTAATTTCAAGCAAGGGTTGTTCTGTAACCACTACCATCTGAGCCAAATTGATACATAAGTCTATTTTATTCCATGCATGCCCTCTGGGTGTGCATGTCTTTGGACCACAGTAGTGTCTATTCTCTGCAGTGGCAAGATGCGGGGACTCGACACCACACACCACTTGCGTGTTGACGAGTGCCACTGTATACAAACACCTCAGAATGTGTAACAGGGGTAGCATGCCTGACCCCAGGATCCTTACCCCTGCCTCACGAACTGTAGCGTCTGTCAGAAAGTACGGGCTTCAAGGCTGACCCGTGTGTAGCCTGCGAAGAAACCGTCAGAATGCGTCAGAAGCGGAGCACACCTGGTTTATCACAAAACAGCCTTACCTTCACTGTTCCAAGTGGGCTAACGATGCAAGCTTGCAGGAAAATGAATAGGTACCGAGGGATGGCTGTGAGCGTCTTAGCCGCGATCAAGGTCAAGAATGTTCGCCTGGATGATATACTCGCCAGGCATGCAGATGGACTGGGTGAGCTGAAGGCAGAAGATCGCCCGTTGGAGCCCTGCCTAGTGTTCACTTTCATAGAGGAAGAGTCGAGCGAGATAGAGCAAGAGGTGCATACTCAATCTTACCTTCAATCTTACCTTCAATACCCTCCTCACATTGAAACCAGAGATGGGAACGTCCACAACAAATTTCCTTGGTAGCAATGTCACTGCCACTCCCGCTGCTGGTTTGTTGGTTGACACCCGTCCAGAGAAGATGAAACAAAGACACGAGAATTGCACCGCTGGTCACACAGCCATGCAGAACGCGGATGGGTGCAAGATTAAGCAACAAGGGCTTGAGCACGTAATGAAGGCGCAGACCATTCCCAGTGAAATCTTACTAGAGCGCTACAGCATTCCCGTCGCATCGTCTGGGTGAATGGGACAGTGTGACACTGCAATTTTCAAGGCCGAAGCAGCAACTGCAAAGAAAAGTGGTGAACACGCACAACCAAACATTCCTACCGTATCTTCCCACAACCTTGACAATGAAGCGCTCAAGGATCCATGCTTTCGAATTATCAAAGCTGACCCCACTGGGTGCGTTTTCCTCAATTTTCCAGGGCTCAACTTTCTGACTTTGCAGTATCTGCAGCAGCAGGAAAGTGGTTATTGACACTGACAACTGCGTCCTCATCCTTGCAGTCCTGCAGCCTGCAGAGGAGAAGAATTGGAAAAAGGTAACAGAGGATGTGTCTACCGCTGTTGACAACGCTGCCAAGGAGATTGATCTTTGGTTCAAACTACAACCAGGAGGTCCCAACCTCTTACAACGACAGTCCCCAGCATGGGCTGCGCTTGGCGCAGCATATAGGTCTCAGAATGGGCGACGGATAGCAAGAGCCAACAAACACCGTTCGAAATACATGATTCTGTGCGTAAGATCTGCATGGCACTGTTCATGAACGCAGTAATCTTACAGCTCCTGGGTTTTGCCAATTGTGCACATTCTCATCATCCCAGTACCTCGAGCTTCTGACAGATTCCCCCTAGGCATATTTCAGGCTTACGCTCGCACCTTCATGTGTACTACTTTGCCACTATGACCGCGCTGCTTGGGTGGAATGCGGCTCTGTCCCTGCTCTGTATGCTTTTCAAGTTTGTCTTTGCATCCACCACCTTCAACTTTGGCCCACGCACCGTTATCTTTCCCCATCTTGATTTCTTGAACCTTGTGTGGTGATGGTGCTTCATCACCGTGCTCAGCTGGTTCAATCACGAGCTGGGCGGCCATCTAATTATGTGGGACCTTTGGCTCATTATTGAGTTCCCGCTGGGCATGACTATTGTAATTCCCTTAGCAATCTTCCGCCACTCGAACGTCTCCATTCAGCAAGATGAAAAGTGGTTTTCCATCATGCAATACACCTCTGCTGGCATTTTTCCTTTCATCGACAACAGCTTTAAGACAAACATCATCAGGAAAAACCTCCCTCGTGTTTGTTTGCAATAGTTGCATAATTCTTTTTGTGGCCCCCAAACTTTTGGTAACTTTTGCAATTTTCGGCAACTTTGATCAACATTCACACAGTTGTTGCAGAAAAACAAGTGTGCCACTTTTTTTTTGGCAACTTCTCAGCAACTAAAGGTACTTTGTGAACAACACCTACCTCTGTCATTTTCGAGGTAGACTCATTTAGAACCTCCCATCTTCAAGGAATTAAAACATTCACTCTGAGAGGCCTTCCTAAGGCCAAGATGTACAGGATCCTAAAAACAATAATAATGTCTCCCAGGCTTAACGGACTCAGCGGGTATCGGCTCGTTCCACCTGCACAACACGCACGCGCAGATGGTTGGTAACTTCAAAACCTGCCAAGGTTAACCGAGCCCTACCGAGCCCCACCCTAAAGTCCGTCGGATCAAAGACGGACACACGTGGCCGTAGAAGATGGTTAGTTTTGATTCTGTCACAACAATGGACAACACCTTTCTTCCTTTCCCTCCATCTACCTCCTGCGCCCCTCCCTCTTTTCCCGTTGGTATGCCTTCCCATGGCTTGCAATTTGTTCCCTGAATAGTGTATGGCTTTCCCATCCATATTCTGCCGGTCCCGTCCTAAACTGTCTGTCATACCTCGTGCGGCTACTTGACTGCTTCCATCTCCCGCAGATCTGCAACGGCGAACAAAGCTGACCGCAAGTGCGACACCCCGACCCCTTTGCGCGCGGGAATCATCTCCTGTATGCCTGCCGTCTTACTTACTTGATCCCACTAACATTCATATTTTTAGCTTCCGTGTTTTTTTCCCTCTATTTATTAACCCCCCAAGTTCGTTGTCTTCTCTCTGTCATCACTTCTCATTACATTCCCGTCCTACTTCCCGTCGAAGTTTAACCAGACTCGTATCCAAGACTCACGACATCAAGGGAGTGTTGCATGTCAGTACTGTCACAGCTATGTACCCGCGGTGAGAAAGCCCCACCATATTCATGTTTAATTACTGGTACTCATCCTTTCCCAGTGCCCGACCTTCAACGACTCTCTGCTTGTTTCCATGGCAGTCCTATCCTAGGTATGATATTCCTTCACCTTCGTGTCTTGCTCTGCTAACTCCATTGGTGTAGAGCGAGCGGCCATTAAGTTCTACGTCTTGCTTGTGTCTCCTCTGTGTACTATATATCGCGGTATGATGTTCCCTCCATCTCTTTTTGTTGACCATATGACTAGTGCTTAACTGCGGTGCACATCAAGTGGTATCCCAGCCGGGAACAATGTCCGTCAAAGAGGTGTGTTTGAGCTTGTTCCCTTTGTTCAACTGGCTGTTGATCATCTCCTTCACTTGCAGATTGCGGCTCAGTTTCAGTACACTGGGTGAGAGATGGTGTAACAAGAGGATAGCAACAGCAAAGGGTCGATTAAATTAGCGTAGTGTAGGATACTTGTACTCCACCCTTTTCCCTTGCAATTTCAATTGTTTTGTGCACTATTTTGTGTTTTTTAGTGGGCAATTAGAACGAAACTGCAGTGATAATCAAAGCAAACATTTACAAACCTTGCGGCAACTTTACAGCAATTTTCTGCAATTATTTTGGGGGACAACATAATTTGGCACAATTTCAGTCACTCTAGCAATTCCAACAATTTTCTGCAAGAATAGCACACAATTACAGGGGGTGTGTTCCCTGATGATAACTTTGGAACAGGAAATGTCAAAGGAGGAAGCACGAGCATGGGTGAATGCAGTGAAGATACGCTATACGGAAGAGGTGAAAATATATTTGACATTAGATGAGCTTCCCCAGTGTGCCTCCATGTAGATTTGATTCAAGCTATAGATAGTATTTATGTGTATGTTGTTCAGTAAAACAAGAGTATTGCCCTCTTTGTTGATCGTATTGGCATCACTCACATTCAAACACCACTTAAATCATGGCTTACAAATTCCGATGTGCTTCTTTTCCTTTCTGCCCTTCTCTATGATGCACTCAAATGAGGCCAGTCTTCCCTCTTCGGAGAGAAACCTCCTTGCCCTACGACAGTACCCAGCCCCTCGCCGTCTAGCTGCGAAGATCAAGCCAAAGTAATAGAGGCTGCACTCAACATCGAGGCGATGTTCAGGTAGCAGAACGGACACCAATTCTAACCCAAATGCTGTATTGCTAGGAGGCCAAAAGATTACTGTTGATCCTGCAAAGTGACCCGGGCTAGCCAGCATACATGATGTTTGGTGCCACTCAATTACTGGTGGCAAGAGTGAATGTAAGAGATTCGCTACAAGGAGCTGAAGGTGAGGCAATTCAGCCAGAGGAAATAAGGGAGATAAATGCACGTGCGTTCAGTCAGCACCTCAACCTGACACAGCAGGAAGGGCCCTGACAGCGGGTATGTGGAGACAGAAGGCCACCCCAACACTTCCGTTCCAGATTCCAACAAATAGCAATATAATCGCTGCCATGCCGGTCAGTGTCACCCGACGCTATGCCTTTGCTGTTGCATTCTCTGGGATCTGCATCACCATGAAGATCTCCTCCTTGCGCGCGTGTATTGGCTTTAAATGGCACAATGACAAGGTCAACGCGCCCGTGCATCAGCTGTTGAACACAGTGGATTGGGATAATTGTGTTGACTTAAGATGCAGGCGAGAGCGCGAACTCGTACTGTGTGCTGTATTATCAAGAACTTGGTGACTAGTACTATGTGTCTAATATAATTCAATAATGTTAACCACTGGACATAGAACCTTCGCAAGGAAACTGTGCCAACGTCTTCGGCCACCATCATGACCAGCGTAAAGTGCAAGGCCCTCGCCAACTCAACCTCGGCAGTGGCCGATGGGAAGATGACCTTCGATTATACTCCCGAATACCGCCAGCTCAAGAAGAGCCTTGAGTGCGCGATGCACAGAGGGTGTTTGTGCTTTGTCTCCAATGTTGACGGCCACCACATAGAGGTTGATCGTGAGCATGCATCTCTGTGGGCGAAAGACATAGTGCGTTCCACTTTGTATTGTTCTGATTTTTGCCATGCTGATTCTCTTCAAGAGCATGGCAACACTTCATACAGCCAACCTCCTGGGAACATCATGTTCCAGGATTATTTCTTGCTGGCACCCAAGCATTGCAACGCGCGCACCGGTGATCAGACCGATTCATCGACCAATCTGTGCGCTCCCACAATCTACGTCACTGTCTCCTCGTTGCATGGATTACGTCCTCTTTCGCTGTATTTTGGAACTTGCTAGATGTGACCTCGCATCTTCTCGCTAGTGAACTGCATTATTGGACTTCGCATTGGGGCACTGGCCTTTTGGATCTCAAGTTGAGATTTGACAACCTTTATTCTCTCTGATATGTTCTTAGCAGCGCCAGTCATCACCACCTATATCCATAACAAACTATCAATTTTTTTCACCATTCTTCTCAGGGTGTAGATGTTTGACCCTGATTCTCGAAGACGCCCATGCCCTACCCGAGATGCTGGACCGGCTCCGTAGGACACGCACCTACTATCTGGTCCATTTTTCACTCACTTGTGTAACGCTTCCCTTCATGTTTGCCCGTATATTTCAGTCTGTCCTCAAATCTCGGGTTCTCTTTGCACGTTCCGGGGTTCCTGTGCTTCGCAGATAACGTGACACTAGGGTGGTTGGACTGCCGTTTCTACCATTTTCTAGTTGATCTCATCCTTCTGCGACTCGCAGCCCCCGTCCACATGTTGTTGATGCAATTCTATCAAATCTTGGACTGCGTGGTGTTTCTGTGTCGACTATGCATAATGCAGGTGCCTTGCGAGGCGTTATTGGATTTGCACCTACCTGCAATTTATCGTCTGGCCTTGAATGTCTTCGACTTGCACTTGGATGGGAGTATAGGTGTTATGTGTGTGTTCTCCCTGTGTGTCATGCCTGTTAGAACAGGCAGCACAGAGGTCTGGGTCAACGGTAAGAAACTCTGTTAGATGAATGTGAGAAGAGAATAAGAAGAGAACACACCTGGGTCAACAGTAAGAAACTGAGGACCTAGGATTGTAGTTATTTACATTGTACAAGTAAGCAGTACCAGTAAGCATAACTAATGTCCTGAGTAAGCTATCAGTCAGCATGAGCAATGCTGACTGATGTTGACTGAGATATTAGTAAGCAACATAAGTATCAGATAAGTATCAACTAGGATCATAAGGATCATGGATAGGATCATGTAGGATTAGGAGCATGAGAGTAGTAGAGTCCAACCACTGATCCCAACACTCCCCTGGGACGAGACTAGTCTCACCTAGCTCCCCCGTAATCCCATCTGTGAACAGACAAATTGCACCATGGAATGAGGGAGAGCTTGGGTCAAAATGTCCGCAAGCTAATCCTGAGTTGGTACATACTCAATTCGAATATAGCCCTTAGTTACCTCGTCTCAAAGCCAATAATGACAGAGGTCAAGATGTTTCATACGACCATGGTGCTCCGGATTTTTTACACACCACAATGGCAGATTCATTGTCCATGAGCAACAAAGATGAACTGGACACTTTGTACCCAAGTTCAAACAGCACATTGTGTATCCACTTGATCTCCTTTCCAGCATCCGCACCAGCAATGTATTCTGCCTTGGTGGTGGAAAGAGAGACGGTAGCTTGCTCTGCCAGCTGACTGGTGCACTATTCATCATGACCAAATACCCGCCAGTGCTCTTCCCAGAGTCCTTGCAACCGCCATAGTTTGCGTCGGTGTAGGTAAGAAAGAAAGGAACTAAGGAAGGAATTTGGAGCAGGTAGGACCGTAGTCAAGGGTGCCCTTAATGTAGCGCATTAGATTTTTACAGCTTTCCAATGGGCTTCACCAGGATTGTTGTTGAAGTGGACAAGAACACCGACAGGATAGGCAATGTCCAGATGAGTTTGGTTCAAAAGATAAAGCAGAGAGCCCACAGAGGACGAGTACATCAGGAAAATGCCCCCCCCCCCCCCCCCCTCAGCAACTGTGCTACATTTTCGGACAAAATGTTTTAAAATTCCTTCAGTTGTTCGAGTGTACCAAGATGTATCAAAATATGTTCTTGGCCAAAATAATTGCTGAAGTTGTCACACTTGTGAACAAAATTTCTTGCCAATTTGGCCCAGTTTACTGCCTTTCTTTAGTAATTTTATGCAGCTGCACCGATCGAGAGCTTCATTATGGACGGATGACAGTAGAAAGGGGTATATTGCATGGCTCGACTACATAAGGAGTACATAGTAACTAATACATCGACAAAGGATGTGACGAATACTCTGTGATACATTATTTATAACCAGTGCACACTACCGACGAAGGGATCAAGACTAATAGAAGGCTCGTTCCAAGAAACGGGCTATCTAAGAGTATTGGAAGAGTATCAAATATCAGTCAGAAGTTCACAAAAAACTAAATGGACCTCTGTAGAGTCAACGAAGGCGAAGCAGTGCACATTCCAGGGAGCTGCAAGGCACAATATGACAAGGACCTAAAGAGACGAGACGAACAGAAGACATACCAGTCACTACCATGTCCAGGCGGCGACACAGTCAAGTATAAGGCAAGAATTTGTTTTAAACTTGAAGAGTATCTCAACAGAGAACTGTGGGTCGGAGCTTTCAAACAGTGTAGTATTCAGTAAAGGAGTCAGAGCGCTGCAAGGGACAATGAGGCAAAGAACTTTTAAAAAAGACGGATGAAGATGTCATACCTGGAGTAATGAAATGTCCGGGGTAATGGCGGCAGGGTAAAGTAAAAGGCTCAGAGTGCGGGTCAGTATGTGGCCGGGGTAGCTAAGGCGATACGACAAACCTCTCTAGGGACCCAAACCATGCCATGTCCTTGCTCGGTAAAGACCTGGAGGACTTGATTCATTCGTGCCGCTACAATGGATAGCAGGGGATGAAATCTAAAAGGGAGGAGGTGGGGGAACGGAAGAGAGAGAACATCGGCAACCAAGTGGGCACCAAAACCTTTTGTACATCACATAAATATCCGATGTCAAAATTGTGCGTCCGATCGACATTTGGTTTTGATGTCTGGCCTTGATCGGGTTTATGCGGAATTTGAATGACTTGAGAAAGATTTCAAGTTAGAAGTATAAAACATTGAATGATGAACTTGGCTTAGGACATGTTCCAAACAGTGGTGGCAGGTTCACAGATGCTACTGCATTGAGGAGTAGTGTTGGCCCTCATAATGTGCCTAGTATTCTTCGCTAATCCGTGGACGGATCAGCATATATGCAACCCTGTACTGAACTCATGAACAATTCAGAGGTTTTGCTCATTTTTTGTTGGAAAATGGCTGAACCCGGATTCGAACCGGGGACCTCAAAGTGATTGTGCCACTAGTGCTCTTACCAACTGAGCTATTCGGTCGATAGTGTGCAAGGAACAAATCCATACTGCAACATTTTGTCGGGAATTTGTTGAAGCATCTGAGAATGGTTTCAATTTGCGTCAATTTCAACAAAAGTTCCGTAAATGTGTGAAAATTTTGAAAGTTTTTTTGCGGCAAGATATTCTCACAGATAATTGCACAGAATTGTCGGGGAGGTTTTTCCTGATATAGACACCGCGATACTTTCTAGCCTCTTCCTCTGTCTTTGCACCCATGTCCTTAGTCAAGACAAGACCAGGCTCCATTGGAGTACTGACTGGCTTGCAATCGGACATACTATACTGCTCAAGCATGTTCAGCGCATATTGGCGCTGAGAGAGGTGGATGTCTCTAGTCGCAAGGTTGCGCTCGACCTTGATCCCCAACAACCACTCCGTAGGACCAAGATCCTTGACTTTGAATGAAGAGCCAAGTTGCGCAATCACCCGGTCGATATCGGCATCATTCTTCGCAGAAATAACACCATCATCAACATACATAGGGAGGACGATGTGCACTTTGCCATCAGAGTAGATGTAGCAAGAACGATCAGACTGGAGACAGCGGAAGCCCATAGATAGGAGCTTTGTATTCGGCTTCTTGTTCCACTGACGATCAGCCTGCTTAAGCCCATAAAGGGATTTGCGCATGCGCAGTATGGAAGCTGGCCCCACTCTCCTTGTGGGAATCCTTCGGGCTGTGTCATGTAGACGTCCTCCTCCAAATCACCGTTCAGATATACGGATGAGAAGTCAATGGAACGAAGCTTATGGTTGTCCTGAGTAGCAAGAGCAAGGATGATGTGGAGCGTCACAGGTTTGAATGTGGAGGAGAAGACCTAATTATAGTCAATCCTATGGCGCTGACCACATCCATCTGCGACCAGTCTCGCCTTGTAACGCTCAATAGAGCCGTCCGACTTGTGCTTAATAATAAAGACCCACTGCGACCGAATGGGCTTTACACCAGGAGGTGCATCAACAACATCCCAAGTGCAGTTCTCCAGAAGAGAATTTATCTCGGAGACTGCAGCTTCTTCCCAAAGATGAGCATCTGCTCGCAGAAGTGCCTCGTGGTAGGAGTGAGGATTGGCGGATTGAACTGCCAACTGGGCAAAATGCACAGCAGCTACATTTGCAGCTTGAACCACCGGGTTAGTCAGATTGCCTTGATGTGCAATGATAAGAGCACTGCCTGGTTGCAGGAGGAATTCATCAAGAGGTCTCAGATCATTGGATCGGGCACACTCATCAATTGCCGTAAGGGACCTCCCTCCCCCCAAATGCGGAAAGCATATCATTTTGCCTAAGTCGTGCGCATGGCGACCTTTAAACCTAAAGGACCTCTATAACTCATTCCAGAGCATGTAGTATACTGTTTCAACGCTCCACCGCCTTTTCAGCAAAGAATTTGCGACAAGAGGAGTGGTTTGGGGATTTCTGTCTTATTCATCATGATTTGTCAAATTGTCTGTCTAAGTCTAGAGTGCAACAAAATTCATTGCTATGTGGCTACATATCCTCCTATATGTTGTTTCCTGGGTCGACGCTGGTGATATCCTGGCATTCCCTCGCTTGAACCCGCCTTTTTTGCACACCAGAACTCTAAGTGGGTCAAGAAAACATAACACATTACGAAAGTTCATCAGTGTGCCCGATCTGACGATCTGAGACCTCTGGAGTTCGTGCAGCAACACCAATCAGCGAAGGTTGAGGTAATGGGGGTAAAGGAGGCAAGTCCGGTGAGTTTGAGCGAATTGAAGGTTCAGAAGGTGAAGGGGAAGGTATAGGAGTTTCTGGCACGGGAGTTAGTGCAGCTCAATGAACACCAGAATTGTCCTTGTCATCTTCCCTGTCATCGCGCACAACTTGTGGCTTGAACGGAGGCAGAACAACACTGGAGACCCGGGACATAGCTTCAGCATCTCTGGCTTGTCCCCGGGAAAATACTGTTCATCAAAAATGGCGCGCTCAGATGTAACCAGTTTCCTAGTCACAGGATTGAAGAACAACTATCCTTGGGACTCAGTAGGATAACCCACAAACATACACTTCTGGAAATAAATCCCAGAAGCGTCCCTCTTATCCTTTTGCACATGCATATATGCAAGGCAGCCCCACACCCGAAGGTGGGTGGGACACATCCAGCTTCCACCTAAACCAAAGCTCATGAGGAGTAGTGTCCTCTGGTACATGAGACGATGGATGCTTCATGTTGCAAACATGCATGTATGCATTAACTGCAAGTGCCTTGAAAGATGGTGGCAGGTTCGCTTCATGCAACATTGCCGTTATGTGCTCATCAATAGTGCGATTTGCACGTTCTGCTGTCCCATTCTGTTGCGGACGGTTTCTCGTCGAATGACGACGCACAATGCCTTCTGAAGCCAAGTAGAGCTTGAACTCATTAGACATGTACTCTCCTCCTTCGTCGTCCTGCAACGCCTTGATTTTGCACCCAAAGTGTGCTCATCGATAGTGCAATTTGCACGTTCTGCTGTGCCGTTCTCCTTGAATGACGACGCACAATGGCTTCTCAGGCCAAGTAGAGTTTGAACTCATTAGACATGTACTCTCCTCCTTCGTCATCCTGCAACGCCTTGATTTTGCACCCAAAGTGATTCTCAGCATAAGCCTTGAATACCTTGAATGCATTGAATGTACCACTCTTGCGCTTCATGTGGAAAACCGCTTTGAAGCTTGTATGATCAACAATGAAGGCAACTCATTAGACATGTACTCTCCTCCTTCGTCGTCCTGCAATGCCTTGATTTTGCGCCCAAAGTGATTCTAGGCATAAACCTTGAACACCTTGAATGCATTAAATGTACCACTCTTGCGCTTCATATGGAAAACTGCTTTGGCGCTTGTATGATCATCAATGAAGGCAACTCAGTACTTCCAGCCCTCACGGGTAAAGACCTTGTACTCCTTCAGATCAGAGTGAATTGAATCAAGAGGTGCTGCAGCACGATGTCCAGTTGAAGGAAACGGAGCCGCATTCAGCATGCCTGCAAGGCAGGGCTCACAGATCGGATCTGCAGTCCGGTTTGAAGTAACCTTTGCACTAGTCACCAGTTTCTTGCTCGAGATCTTCTTAACATCGGAATGGTGACCCAAGCAACGATGCAAGAGACTGATATCAAGAGGCAAGGTTCCGACTGCAAGAGCTGAATTAGAAGGAGAATCATTTACCTCTCTTACATATGCCTGGTTCCTAGTTCGGGTCATTAGGAAGGGCCATCAGAAGAACCACTGCTTGCAGTTCCTCATCCAGAGTAAAGGTTGTAGGCCTAGTCCTGAGCAAGCGTCCAGGATCCACAGTCTGACAAGGAACCTCCAGTCTGCTGCCTGCGAAGTCTAACACTGGGGAACACACTTTCCATGAATTCTAGTACCCCATCTATAAGAAACAGTCTTTTGTACGGGAACACCGCGCTTTGTACTCTGCTACCGCCTCAGCTGGAACTCGTGCTTGTATGAGTGCTTGCCACGACCCATGCTGGTCCAGAAGCTTCAGCACTCTCGTTACACCTACTCACAGGAGCCCACCTGGCAAGTAGTCACAATCAGCCAATATTGCCATAGAGTGGAAGCGCTAGTCGCGGGCGGGATCATCCTGCCTCTCGAGCAAGTCCGCAGTTCCATTGCCTATCTTGACTTTGAACAGCAGGGTCCTAGGGCCTAACACTACCAAGTCTGAATCTTTGGTGATGATACCGCGGACCTTGCCCTGGCACTCCAAAGAGACAACCATTGGACTCGTTCAAAGCGACCTCAAGAAATCCTTGTCTTTGCAGGGCCTGTAAGGGAGGTCGTTAAAGAAAAGCAGTGCAAAAAAAAAAAAAGGGCTTGAACCGACTTCAACCAACAAGTCAAGAAGAGGCTTTGGCCAATTCTTTCACCCGAACCTCGTGTCCATGTGCCGCGAGCTAGATAACCCTTTGCCCTTTTTCGCGATCTGCCGCACGTTTGCGTGTTGTATCTGCCTTGCTGGGGGAGGTGCTGCTCCATCGAAAACCAAGTGCGATACAATACCAAATTTATTCAGCCATCGCCGACACCACTGGAAATACGCCACCATCTTGAGGAGTCTACAACATTGGGGCTTAAAAGATAACCTTGAACATGGGAGAGTCAAGTACGCGTTCTGATAGTCTCTCACCAGAATTTCCCAGGCGCAGGCGGTCACTGAGCGGTGCACCCAAATATGTACATTGACGGCCAAGGTAGACCCGTGATAGGTCTCTAGTTCGACATTTTGGATCAGCACGTTATCTTTGAGGAATTGGTGAACCCCTGTAACTGTTATGGTGGCCAAGAGCGAGGTGTCATTTGTGGAGAGCAGCATACGGTCGTCTGCCGACATAAAAACTATCCGCACTTTACTGTGCGCCTTCTTCTTTTCCCACGTTACCTCTTTCACGTCGCGATTTATTCCAACGAAAATCGACCCCACCCTGCTCGCAGAGGACGCCCTCAAATATCAAATTCACTCATCAACGCCAAAAATGGCAGGGACTTTCTTCGAAGAAATCAAATACTATGTCGCAAGCGCAGTGCTGGCCAGTGAAAGGACGGCATTGTTCCGCAACGCAGCATGGTGTCTGCCTTCCTTCAATCAGTGTACAACAATTTTACATTGTGGTATGCAAGTTCAGGTCCATTCTAGGGCTGCCTGGTGGATGCACTGTGCGGAACGGATGTATGTTGATATTTTACCTTATATGTTGCTTGACGTTTTTACAGGTGCAGTGGGTGCGGGATAGCTACAAAAGCGGTAGCATACAGCCGTCAGTCCGTTTTCAACGGTCAATGTCAACACGCTAATCTGTGACATACAGTCGCAAGCGGTTCCAGGTCGGTAAAGCCTTCAGCGGAATCACTGCGATCATCAATGGCGTAAGTCCATATGACTTTGACCTTATCTGCTCTCAACTGCGTTGCAGTTTGGGCCCGGGTTGGAAGACTTCATCTCCAGGATGGTGGAGGAGGGCGGCAGTATCATCCATGATATCCGGGACCTCACCACAAATACCCTCATCACACCTGATGGTACAGGTCCTCTGACTGAATATCTGCGAGTGAAGGGGGACAATATTGACATTGTCGACTGGTCTTGGGTGATGAAGCATTGTTAGAACAGGCAGCACAGAGGTCTGGGTCAACAGTAAGAAACTCTGTTAGATGAATGTGAGAAGAGAACACACCTGGGTCAACAGTAAGAAACTGAGGACCCAGGATAGAACTAGGCTACTTATATAGTTATCTACATTATATAAGTAAGCAGTATCAGTAAGCATAAGTAATGTCCTGAGTAAGCTATCAGTCAGCATGAGCAATGCTGACTGATGTTGACTGAGATATCAGTAAGCAAGATAAGTATCAACTGGGATCATAAGGATCATGGATAGGATCATATAGGATCTGGAGCATGAGAATAGTAGAGTCCAACCACAGATCCCAACACTCCCCCGGGACGACTGTCTCACTTCGGTTAACATTGTTTACCTGGGCCAACTTAGAATTCACCACATGATATCTGCTAGCCCCGAATCGAACAGGCCCTCTGTTTAGTTTAATACACCCTTTGTTCCATATTGATTATCAACCACACATTCGACAAAAGAATCTTGCTCTGAACAACTGGTGGAAAATCATTTGAAGGTTATAGCAATTCTTGCAGAAAACAAACCCCTGAATGGCACCTTTCTCACAGGTCTGCCCGATGTTGTACGTCGGCAGGCTTGAGCCTCTGGCTACTGTTGTGCATTGTACGTATACAGACCTAACCTATTTGGACAGCTCGTGGCTCGGTGCAGTGTTGTACGCCAAATATCTCAAAACCTTCATTTGAACGCGTGCTGCTTGACGCCTTAGCACACAGACTGGACCCGGCCTATCCAGTTAATGGTTTGGTTACAGTGGTCAAGCTTTGAGGTCTTGGAGATCCTCTTCAGCCTCTTCAATTCAAGCAGGCAATGCGTGGCAGTGCGCTGGAGGTCGTGTCCATCTTGCCCGCAGCTACTTCCTCCGCATTTTCTATAAAGACTTCCAAGAAGATCCCAAGAATACAGAGGCTGGTTTTATGAACAGCCGTTATTGGGTTATCTTGATCTTGTGGGTGTGGGTGTAGCTATGAGACAGCTGAGTATGTAAACTGGCTAGAGAGGTTGAATGTACGTGAGGGTTTCTCCTTCAAGCCCCTGGCTATCAATTTTGGCGTTGCCCTGGACAGGTGAGGTGGGGACGGGGAGAGTAAGAAGAGGGACATACCTTGAGGAATACTGCCAAGACACAGGCGGCGTGTGTCCAATTGACATACATGGTGTTGTTCTGGCCAGTGGTGCCTCATCTTGTTAAATATTTTCAAAAGCTGGGCTGCAGCTTGGCCCTTGTGGGCGACTGGGCCTTTGGCGTTTGCCGGGGAGGTATGCTTTTTGAAGCGCTCCTTGGCTTGTTTTATGTCGGCAATTATATTGACCGATTTCTCTTTGAGCTCCTGCGAAACTCGTTACAATGGAAAGAGGGAGGAGAGAAAAAAGATTCTATGGTGAGGAGCTTTGCTCTGGGAGTTCCAGCTGGTGTATTGGGGACCAGGCACGAGGGCACATGTGGTACGAGCGGGGCGGGAAGGTCCGGGTCAGCGAGATTTAGAAGTACATCGAGGACAAGGACGGGAAGGACAGTGGCTTGGAGAAAGATAAAGTGATTGTGGTTGTAGCTCGGGTAAGGCAGGGTCGGATCGTCGAGACCGAGGTATTGTCGGAGGTAGAGGCCGTCGTTGGGAGGTATTCAGAGAACGCAGGTATGCGCGTGGTTGACTGTAACGGCATAGTATACTTCCAACGCGTCTTCCGCAAAGGTCGGCTTGTCTTCGTCGTTGTTCTGCGAAGAGTGTAAGCGCAATCCCGTGCACGGGGTAGCAGACTTGTGATGTAGTCTGCGAGGAGCTTGGCCATGGCGTTGGGGTTGGGCTCGGCTGCCTGCGTGAGTGCATGAAGCCAGGGGCCTCGCATGCGGAAGAGTGAGTCGGGGTGTGGTACGGACATGGTGGTTGGAAGGATCCGTGGCAAGCCACGGTGTGACTGTGACGTGACTGATAGACACGTATTGATCTCGGTGACTCTCTTCAAACTCCCATGGCGCAAACAGCTACTCTGTCGGGGTTGGCAGCGGAAATGCTCGGGGAAATTATCTCTTACTTGTCCAGCTCGGATCTGTGCATTCTGGCTCTTACTGCTCGACATCTGGACAACGCCGTCTGTCCGGTCCTCTACCGTGATGTAGACTTGTCGACAATTTGGGAGCTCAAGAGCTTCACAACGGCGTTGAATACGAGTGAAAAGGCGACCTTGGTCAGAGGGTTCGAGTTTGACTTTCTGGAGCGGTCCTCGGGTCGGGACTGCGACTAGTGAGTGGAAATCGGCCTTTTCAGCTCGGGTCTGACGGCGGTGCAGCCCAAAAGATATTATTCATAGTGCCCTTGAGGCGGGTTTCGCGTATGCTTGGAAAGATGACGCGTCTGGTCAGGCTTGTGCTCCTCATCGAGCCTTCTGAGAGTCTATACAACATGTTTTGCTACGTGAAGAGCCGGTTGACAGAGCTGCAGTTTACAGCCACGGTCACTGGTAACCGCAAAATAAAAGATAGCCTAAGCGGTGCGACATGGGCAGCTGCACTTCGCTTCATTGGCAAACACAGTGACTTGACCAGCCTTCGGTTGTTTGAAGACAGGCCGATGGATCCAGAGAGTCGTCAGCCGGCGGTGATTGACGTTGCCACCGTCGCCAAGCACCCCCATCTCGACTTGCTGCAGCTTCAGACGTTTGCAGGGAGCTCGATCCTCATTCTGCTGTTGGAAACCAAGGCGCTGAGCACAGTGATGTAGTAGTGACACTGGAGTGTATTGTGCAAATCGCGCCCGAGCTGGCATGGTTCGACAGCACCGGCAAGGAAATTGTGGCGGTGATTGTCCCTGCGGCGGCGCTGATCCCGGACATACGCGAGTTGACCTTTTGGCTCAGACGCGAGACTCGCGCTGTAAGTGTTCGGTTGCAAACCGTGATCTGCGCGTTGACATTGTTGTGCAGACCCAGATGCCAGGCGTGTTTCCCTGTTGAACTCTGGTGTTTGGTATGGTTTGGTTTGGACAATCATCTCCTGTTCTCACCTTATCACTCTTATTGTTCTGGTACTGATCAGTGTCTTATTGTCTTTATTGTCTTCACCGATAGTGATCTCCTCTTATTGTTCTTATTGTCTTGTTCACGCTATTGTTCTAGTATCTATATAGGTAGCTAGTATGCAATGGATCTAGGCTTTTCGCCTCCCCATCGGAGACCCATCTGAGACTTATCTGCGACCCATCTGCCCTTTCGGCTACCATCTGAGACCACTCCGATTCCCGATGCTAACATTCCCCCGTCACTCACCTCATTCAAGCATCTGGAGAGTCTGGGGATCCGGTACAGCGATGAAGAAGACGTGGACAGGATGCTGCCATGGAGCGAGTACTCGGTGGGCATAACCCAGAGGTGGATCAGTACGTTGAGCAGCGCGTGTCCCACACTGAATGCGCATCATTCTGTGTGAGTGTTGTTGTGCGCAGTGGGCAATGCGCGTCCTCTATCTCTCTCGTCTGAAGCCTAGCTGAGCATCACCGCAGGCATACAAGGCCGTCTTTTCATCCCCAAGCTCCGTTGGGCAAGAACAAGATCAAGAGAATGTTCCATCCTCCAAGAGACACGCAAGCCCAGCGGAAGATGTGTCACCATCAAGCTGGGTATGAATGGTGTAGTGACCACTCGCTCCATCGCGTATATTAGCTGTATAGTGTGTATCTAGCTACCGCTTGAATGTCCCATGTCTTACCGCCCACCAGCTCTGGCTTTTGCTCACCACCATCATTAGCTTGCAGGACAAGTACTACGGTGTGTTGATGGTGTAGATGTACAATTTCCTCATCAACTTCTTCAAGGAGTCCGGAGAAGGTACGCAGGCGTGTGTGTACGTGGATGCCCATTTTGGGTTCATAGAGTGACTGTCTGAGTCAGACATAATGCACCCAACTGTGTGTGTGAAGAAAAGGTATATAATAAAAGAGTCCGTAGAGAGATGTAAGTATGCAAAGCTAATTCTACTGAACACCCAGTTGTAAGGCACTTGGGCCCTAACCCCAGAATCAACGGGTTGACTACTGTTTGTTGTCTGGTGGATTAAAGACTATCTGTTAATCCAACCCAGTCCACCTCTGATCCCTCACATCCGTCTACTTCCACCGAGCATTCTTCTTCAACTAATCCCACCTCTGATAACCCATTGACTTCCACTGTGCCCGGCTCTTCCAATAATACTGCATCCGAAACCGCATCTAACACTCGCCGTTCGGGCCGCAACCTGGCCGCCAATGTGCCTCCAGCGGGTGTGTCACTCCATTTACCTCGCCTCCACTTCTCAGGGCTTATCAATGCATTCCTTCAGGGCTCGGTGGGACCACCACTCCTCCGAAACCCAACGGTAAGTCTTGTCATTAACACCAGTCGCTACATTGAGCCGTTGTGATGCAGGTGGTCAAAAGCGCAACACACCCAGCAGTGACAAAGAGGACCACCCGAAACCAAAGCGTGTTAAGCCGGTGTCATCATTATCCAGCCGTCTCTCCATTGAGTTCAGTCCTTAGGGCGCAAAAACCGTGCTGCTGCAAGCGACAGCTTTGGTGAGGAGGAAGTTGATCCCATCATCTCAGCTCTTGCCTGCGGCCAATCAGCCAGGGAAGCGCAAGGTTTGGAGTTTGATATTTTTACCAGCAGTGGTTCTCATGCTCCTGCAGCCCAAACCACAGTGAGCAACGTGCTGGACCTGCACACCCTGCACCTCATAGTTGGCACCACCAAAGCTGCCGTCACCCTGGCCATGAAGACCAAGAGCATTGAGGCCATTTCCAAGAAACGGCTTGCCAAGCTCGTGGTGTGTCAGCGGGAATTCAACGATGACCCACTCAGTATCGGTGCCATATGTGCTCTGAAAGACACCCTGAGTGCCGCGAACAGGCTCACAAGCAAGCTTGAGGTGAGCCGATTGATCTTGCACATCCACCAACGCCATGTGTTGCTGGCGACGATGCAGACATTCCAGTGGGTTGACAGGCACCTGAACCCTTGTCTCGAGAGTGCTGCCAAGTGATGTGTCAAGGCAGGAATGAAGCTCCTGTCTGCCGTTCTGGCGGACACACTTGAGTAGACCACTTCATGTCCTTCATCCAACTGCATGCAACGGCGTGCAAACCAATTAAGGCCAGCGATTTTTGTTGGGATCTGTGGTTGGACTCTACTATTCTCATGCTCCAGATCCTATATGATCCTATCCATGATCCTTATGATCTTAGTTGATACTTATCTGATACTTATCTTGCTTACTGATATCTCAGTCAGCATCAGTCAGCATTACTCATGCTGACTGATAGCTTACTCAGGACATTACTTATGCTTACTGATACTGCTTACTTATACAATGTAGATAACTATATAAGTAGCCTAGTTCTATCCTGGGTCCTCAGTTTCTTACTGTTGACCCAGGTGTGTTCTCTTCTCACATTCATCTAACAGAGTTTCTTACTGTTGACCCAGACCTCTGTGCTGCCTGTTCTAACAGGTTATGGGCCCCGGCCTTTAAAGTCTTCATCTGAGATTCTCATCCATCCTGCCCTTTCTGTGTGTGTGTGAGCTTTGTAAATAGGAACACCAACTGTTGGGACGAATCCTCTTTTGCGAGGTAGTCTTTAATCCACCAGACAACAAACGGTAGTCAATCCGTTGATTCTGGGGTTAGGGCCCAAGTGCCTTACAACTGGGTGTTCAGTAGAATTAGCTTTGCATACTTACATCTCCTCACGGACTCTTTTATTACCTACCTCTTCTTCACACACACAGTTGGGTGCATTATGTCCGACTCAGACAGTCACTCTATTATCCCTATACTCTCGAAAGAGGCGCTCTTCTCTGAGTGGAGGAGTGATGCTAAAGCCTACTTGCGACGCAAGGAGGTTTTTGACTGCTGTCTCAAAGCATCTTCGGATGCTGTGGCCACTGGGAAGTGTGCTGGCATCCTCTGGGGCATGCTGTCCAAAGATGTTAAGCCCCTTGTCAAGCAGCATGAGGACGACCCCAAAGCTTTGTGGGACCACTTGGAGACCATCTTTGCTCCAAGAAAGGCTGGAGCTCGCTTCAATGCCTATAAGACACTCACCTCCATCCATCTTCGGGAGGATGAGACGCTCTTGTCCCTCACTGGTCGTGTCTCATCTGCTATCCGTCTTTTGAAGGAGTCTAGGCCTAAGACCTTTACTCTGAATAACGCTGATGAGGAACTGCAAGCAGTGGTTCTTCTCATGGCCCTTCCTGATGACCCGAACTACTCTGTCCTCAAAGCACCATTTGAGCAGTCTCCGGACGATCTCAAAGTAAAGGACATTGAGCAGGCCTATGCCAATCATCAGGCATTTAGGACTGCGCACCAGGAGGGTGACACCAGTCAAGTTAGCCCTCTCTCCGGCCTAGCCATGGCCACAACCATCCCTTCCTCAAATCCACCCTCATCCCCTGCTGTTGCTCTTGCTGCTGCTCCTCCGCTGCCCGCTGAGAAGTGTGCAGCTTGTGGCAAGACAGGCCACATGCTCCTCCAATGCTTCAAGTTTTTGGACCTTATTGGAAAACCGCGTCCTGCGGGGGCAAAGTCTTATGTTGCGCCTAATGCAAGTCTTCTCGCTCACTCTGATTCACCACTTGCTGACGAACGTTGGAATTCAGACTCAGGCACCACTTCGCACATGACCCCTCATCGTGAGCGCTTGTTGAATGCCCGCCCACACAGGGTTCCAATCTTAGTTGCAAACGGAGTTATTGTCTACTCCGAGTTGGTGGGGGAAGTACTGCTTAGACCACATATACACGGACATAGTGGCCGCTATCTTCTCCTTACAAATGTCCTATATGTTCCTCGACTTTCACACAATCTCATCTCTAGTACTTATTTATCTCGCGTGCATGGCTACTCTGTTCTCATGGAGGGATCACTCATCTCTTTCAGTCGAGACGGTGCTTTGCTGTTTGAAGCGGATATTGATGAGAGGAACCAGGCATATGTAAGAGAGGTGGTTGACTCTCCTTCTGGTTCAGCTCTTGCAGTCGGAACTTTGCCTCTAGATATCAGTCTCTTGCATCGTCGCTTGGGTCACCATTCCGATGTTAAGAAGATCTTGAGCAAGAAACTGGTGACTGGTGTGAAGGTTACTTCAAACCGGACTGCAGATCCGATCTGTGAGCCCTGCCTTGCAGGCAAGCTGAATGCGGCTCCGTTTCCTTCAACTGGACATCGTGCTGCAGCACCTCTTGATTTAATTCACTCTGATCTGAAGGAGTACAAGGTCTTTACCCGTGAGGGCTGGAGACACCGAGTTGCCTTCATCAATGATCATACAAGCTTCAAAGCGGTTTTCCACATGAAGCGCAAGAGTGGTACATTCAATGCATTCAAGGTGTTCAAGGCTTATGCCGAGAATCACTTTGGGTGCAAAATCAAGGCGTTGCAGGACGACGAAGGAGGAGAGTACATGTCTAATGAGTTCAAGCTCTACTTGGCTTCAGAAGGCATTGTGCGTCGTCATTCGACGAGAAACCGTCCGCAACAGAATGGGACAGCAGAACGTGCAAATCGCACTATTGATGAGCACACAACGGCAATGTTGCATGAAGCGAACCTGCCGCCATCTTTCAAGGCACTTGCAGTTAATGCATATATTCATGTTGCAAACATGCATCCATTGTCTCACATACCAGAGGATACTACTCCTCATGAGCTTTGGTTTAAGCAGAAGCCGGATGTGTCCCACCTTCGGGTGTGGGGCTGCCTTGCATATGTGCATGTGCAAAAGGATAAGAGGGACGCTTCTGGGATTCATTTCCAGAAGTGTATGTTTGTGGGTTATCCTACTGAGTACAAAGGATGGTTGTTCTACAATCCTGTGACTAGGAAACTGGTTACATCTGAGCGCGCCGTCTTTGACGAGCGGTATTTTCCCGGGAACAAGCCAGAGATGCTAAAGCTATGTCCCGGGTCTCCAGCGTCCGATTCTGTTGTTCTGCCTCCGTTCAAGCTGCAAGTTGTGCGCGATGACGGGGGAGATGACAAGGACAATTCTGGTGTTCATCGAGCACCCCCTGCACCAACTCCCAAGCCAGAAACTCCTACACCTTCCCCTCCACCTTCTGAACCATCAACTCGCCCAAACTCACCGGACTTGCCTCCTTTACCCCCATTACCTCAACCTTCGCTGATTGGTGTTGCTGCACGAACTCCAGAGGTCTCAGATCGTCAGATCGGGCACACTGATGAACTTTCGTAATGTGTTATGTTTTCTTGACCCACTTAGAGTTCTGGTGTGCAAAAAAGGCGGGTTCAAGCGAGGGAATGCCAGGATATCACCAGCGTCGACCCAGGAAACAACATATAGGAGGATATGTAGCCACATAGCAATGAATTTTGTTGCACTCTAGACTTAGACAGACAATTTGACAAATCATGATGAATAAGACAGAAATCCCCAAACCACTCCTCTTGTCGCAAATTCTTTGCTGAAAAGGCGGTGGAGCGTTGAAACAGTATACTACATGCTCTGGAATGAGTTATAGAGGTCCTTTAGGTTTAAAGGTCGCCATGCGCACGACTTAGGCAAAATGATATGCTTTCCGCATTTGGGGGGAGGGAGGTCCCTTACGGCAATTGATGAGTGTGCCCGATCCAATGATCTGAGACCTCTTGATGAAATCCTCCTGCAACCAGGCAGTGCTCTTATCATTGCACATCAAGGCAATCTGACTAACCCGGTGGTTCAAGCTGCAAATGTAGCTGCTGTGCATTTTGCCCAGTTGGCAGTTCAATCCGCCAATCCTCACTCCTACCACGAGGCACTTCTGCGAGCAGATGCTCATCTTTGGGAAGAAGCTGCAGTCTCCGAGATAAATTCTCTTCTGGAGAACTGCACTTGGGATGTTGTTGATGCACCTCCTGGTGTAAAGCCCATTCGGTCGCAGTGGGTCTTTATTATTAAGCACAAGTCGGACGGCTCTATTGAGCGTTACAAGGCGAGACTGGTCGCAGATGGATGTGGTCAGCGCCATAGGATTGACTATAATTAGGTCTTCTCCTCCACATTCAAACCTGTGACGCTCCACATCATCCTTGCTCTTGCTACTCAGGACAACCATAAGCTTCGTTCCATTGACTTCTCATCCGTATATCTGAACGGTGATTTGGAGGAGGACGTCTACATGACACAGCCCGAAGGATTCCCACAAGGAGAGTGGGGCCAGCTTCCATACTGCGCATGCGCAAATCCCTTTATGGGCTTAAGCAGGCTGATCGTCAGTGGAACAAGAAGCCGAATACAAAGCTCCTATCTATGGGCTTCCGCTGTCTCCAGTCTGATCGTTCTTGCTACATCTACTCTGATGGCAAAGTGCACATCGTCCTCCCTATGTATGTTGATGATGGTGTTATTTCTGCGAAGAATGATGCCGATATCGACCGGGTGATTGCACAACTTGGCTCTTCATTTAAAGTCAAGGATCTTGGTCCCACAGAATGGTTGTTGGGAATCAAGGTCGAACGCAACCCCGTGACTGGAGACATCCATCTCTCTCAGCGCCAATATGCGTTGAACATGCTTGAGCAGTATGGCATGTCCGATTGCAAGCCAGTCAGTACTCCAATGGAGCCTGGTCTTATCTTGACTAAGGACATGGGTGCAAAAACGGAGGAAGAGGCTAGGATGTATCGCGGTGTCTACTTGTCCGCTGTTGGCTCTCTGCTTTATCTTTCGAACCAAACTCGTCTAGACATTGCCTATCCTGTCGGTGTTCTTGCCCGCTTCAATGGCAATCCTGGTGAAGCCCATTGGAAGGCTGTAAAGCATCTAATGCGCTATATCAAGGGCACCCTTGACTATGGTCCTACCTACTCCAAGTCCTCTTCCTCAGTTCCTTCCTTCCTTACCTACACAGATGCAAACCATGGTGGTTGCAAGGACTCTGGGAAGAGCACTGGCGGGTACTTGGTCATGATGAATGGTGCACCAGTCAGCTGGCGGAGCAAGCTGCAGACCACTGTCGCTCTCTCCACCACCGAGGCAGAATACATTGCCGGTGTGGATGCTGGAAAGGAGATTTAGTGGATACGCAATGTGCTGTTTGAGCTTGGGTACAAAGTGTCCGGTTCATCTCTGTTGCTCATGGACAACCAATCTGCGATTGTGGTGTGCAAAACCCGGAGCACCATGGTCGTATGAAACATCTCGATCTCTGTCATTATTGGCTTCGAGACGAGGTAACCAAGGGCTATATCCGAGTTGAGTATGTACCCACTCAGGATCAGCTTGCGGACATCTTAACCAAAGCTCTCCCTCGTTCCACTGTGCAATTTCTCCGCTCGCAGATGGGATTACGGGGGAGCTAGGCGAGACTAGTCTCGTGCCGGGGGAGTGTTGGGATCTGTGGTTGGACTCTACTATTCTCATGCTCCAGATCCTATATGATCCCATCCATGATCCTTATGATCCTAGTTGATACTTATCTGATACTTATCTTGCTTACTGATATCTCAGTCAGCATCAGTCAGCATTACTCATGCTGACTGATAGCTTACTCAGGACATTACTTATGCTTACTGATACTGCTTACTTATACAATGTAGATAACTATATAAGTAGCCTAGTTCTATCCTGGGTCCTCAGTTTCTTACTGTTGACCCAGGTGTGTTCTCTTCTCACATTCATCTAACAGAGTTTCTTACTGTTGACCCAGACCTCTGTGCTGCCTGTTCTAACAATTTTGTCACCGGGTTCCCGACCCAGATTATTATTCCCTTCCCCAAGTTTAAGGCTACAGCCAACACACAGGTCCGAGCTCTTGTCGACACCACCCATGAGGCGATTCTGCACCTGCTTCCGTTCCCCAAAAATGGCAGTGCTTCCGCCAACCAAATAGGTGCTCGCTTCCTGGTCTATCTGCACGATGCAGTCGGTTCTGGCGCATTTTTTCTTCTCACAACATGGTTAATCTGGCAGAACCCCGTGAAAAACCTCCTAGGGCAGTCCAAGCCTATTGCAACCCTTCATCTCGACGAGTTGCAGGAATGGAAAACACTGCTGTTCAAAACCGTTGAGCCGGAGCATCGCACTCTCATCAGCAGTTTGGCAGATCACTACACGCAAATCGCTTCGCACGACGGTGCCGTCCTGCCGCCCTGCTCTTGCCCCCAAACCACAAAACATGTTGAAATTCCTCCACCTCTGTCTTAAAGTGCTACTGCAGGTACATCAATGCACTCTCGTGTGGGGCTGGGTTGACCATGTCCTCTAGGAGCGTGGCTCACCTCTCGCTATTCCTGATGCTGGCCTCAACGAGATGGAACAGAAATTGTTGACCCACCTCACTGCGGACTCCGACTGCGGCTGCCCCTTCCGACGTTACGCTGATGGCTGCCTTCCAATAATCACTTCTGGTGGTCCTCTTCATGAGACCAATTTGCGCACAACAAGGGGTCTATTCAGTCTTGTTCAGTGGTGCACCACCACCTACCACACGAGTTTCACCTGGATTAACATCATGTTTGTCGACGACGACACGGATTTCCTTGCAGCTGTTCACAGCCTTGCCCTCGACAAGTTTGTGATCAACGACTGCTACGGCGGCCATACACAGGTCTCGTGCACAGCCCAGTATCAGACCCGTGCTAGAACGGTGTGGAAGTTGGCTCAGGATTTGCAGATGAACTTCTGGCTTCTCAAGAGCACCCCCAAGCACACTTACTCGGATGGTCAACGCCAAGAAAAAGAATTCCGGCTTCCCCCTTGCCGGACCGCTTACTGCTCATCTCATTGTCTCAGACTATGTGGATGCCAGCGTTTTGCAGAAACCCGATGTTGGGACCATGGCCAGGACAATTTACAACATCAAGGCGGGCAGCACAAGCGGTCTCAACGCCCTCGACTACTTCTATGACCCTGAGCCGTTGTCGAGGGAGGTCACTGATGGCTTCAAAGAGCTGTATACCTTCCTCAATGGGCAGGTCACCGAAGCTGAGAAGGTTCGCATGGAATGGTCCCCCATATGCCTCGAACACTCCCTATGCAAGTACAAGCGTGTTATCTCTGAGGGCACATTTACTACATACTTCGAGCCAACCTACTATTCCACACAGGCCAACACAAGCGTCATCTAGTTCTCGACCTGTTGCATTAATCATGCTCTTGTTCATTAGCTCTATACCATGTATGCTCCCTATTTTTATCATCTTGCAGATCCCGCAACCACATGTTTTTTTTTTGGCCCCCGACAGCTTTTTCAAATCAGTGGAGCCGGTTTGCTCTGGAACTTGACCACACGTGGGACCACACTAAGGATACTAACACCATTTGGTAAAGGACAATGTGCACGGGGCCATGATTGACAGTCGTTAGGTTCCGGGAAATTCCATCAGCTGCAACTCGAGATTCGCGGTCGATCCTTTTTAAGTATCCGCTCCATACCTTATCCTTCATGGCCACTACACTTACCTTCACCACCCCAAGCGTTGAGGACCCCCAGCATGTGGTACCAGAGCTCCTGAAAAAGATGCTGGGTGAAATGTTCACCTACCTTCCTCATTGCGATCTCTTGTCCCTTTGCCACACCTCACAACGATTCAATGGTGTCCCTTTACTCGACCATCATGATTCTTGATAAGGACCAGCTCGAAAATCTCCTACAGGTGTTAAAAACTCACCAGGACCGAGCACGCTGTGTGCACTCCTTCAATGTTGAATGCATTCTCGAAGATGAGGAGTGAGTAATTCCAAGGTTATTTCCAACTTGTGCCAACTGCCGCCTCCTTCATCACAGCCCTATTGTGGATGTCCTGCTTGATATTTCTCCAGCTCTACCTTCCTCATTCCAACATGATAATTGACAGTCTTCAGCATTCTATCTTCTGCTACTTGACAGAGTTCAAAACTGTCGTTCAGAGCCAGACCTCGAAGGCTGTGACAAGCTTTGTCCAGCTCCATCCTAACCTGCATCACCTTGCCCTTGACTTGCATGGAAATAGGCCTGCAGTAAATACCTTCTGCACCTGCCCCTCCTCCACACCATACATTTCACTGTGGCCCCCCAACACCCTCCATCTTCGGCCTGGTGTGCAGTTGGAAACTCAGGACAAGGCCACCCTTAAGGGCTGGTGTGAATCATGCCCTACCCTCTGCAGTGTGTTTCTGTGTGAGTTGCATTGTTGTGTCCTACAGCCAGCTCACAGAGTTCACTCAGATAACGTGGTTTGGGAATGGAAAGGAACCTGGGTACGCACTACAAGTTTGTCCCATGCGTTGGAGATTCAAGCCTTGTTAGGTGTCCAGCGGATTCAAAGTTAGGATGTGATTCTCGTGCAACTAGACATACCTTAACGCCTTCTGTTGTGGTCTCTTCCTCACTGAGCAGCAAAACATATTCAGAGTTCCTTTTTGTACAGGTACAGCAAAGTAGACAACACCAAAAAATCAAACCTATTTCGAATCAGACCCTTTCACTTCTTTTTTCTGTGCCATCTTTTTCGCACACTTCTTCTGATTCTTGAGATGGTTTGCTTCGTGCCTCGCTTCATTGTTAATTGCCGGTGGTGGTGCGATAAACATGCTGAGAATGGGTGGAGGGTTGCAAGTGGCAAACCGGCACTGCCCACCCTCCCAGTAGCTTCTTCTGTAATTCACAAACAGTTCCTGTCCTGCTGCAATTTCTCGGTTCGTCTGGATCACTATCGCCCTACCATTTTCCACAACGACAAACTTTTTTCCATGAGCCAGTAAACGATTCCTTGATATTGCCACTCATCTCGACGTTAGGGGTGCAGTCGTGGCTGACAAGACATGCTGGGCCCCAGAAGATGTGAGGGTTAGGATCATTGGGAAGTGTGATGGTGGAAAGACTTGTATGATTGGTGTGGTAGTCGGGAGTAACCAGTCCAATGAGCTCGTATATGTACTCATTGGCCACCAGGTTACAAGTAGTGACAATGCCAAAGCCCAGTTCGTCTCCGGTGTGAGCTGTCACTGTGTGATGCGCTCCGAACGCGGCCAAACAGAAGGAAAATCATACTTTCACGATGGCGACTCCGTATCCAAGAATATGACAAGCGATTGCGCCTCCGAATAAAAAGGCCAGACCCCGAATCGAACAGAGACCTTGTGAGGAAACATTACAGGCTCTCTTAATTGTCTCGCATGCGTTGCCATTCCGCCACCTGGCCGTGATTGGGACAAAGAGCTTCGACAAGCGGACGAAAGAACGAGACAGACCTTGATCACTGGATTAAAAAGGATGGCCAGACTCCGAATCAAACAAAGACCTCACGAGCATACATTGGTCAACATATACGAAGGATGCACGCGCTACCGTTGCGCCATCTGGCCGGTGCTAGGGAGAAGGGAATGGGGGAGCAAATGGAGACGGAGTGGTTGCGGTATGGGAAACAGAGCGACTAAACGGAGAACTCAGGTGGTTCTTGGGAAATGGGGCGACTGAAACAGGAAACGGAGGCGACACGAGGCTGCTCCGAGTCAATTTCTAACCCCTTCAGAATCGGGAATGCGTGGGGGATCACAGAGGCGAGTCAGAACTGAAAAGGTGGAACATCCGTTTCCAATTAAAGGTATAAGTACACGCGCGAGTATCGGACAGAGTATGGTATAAAAGCCAGCTGTAGAATACAGAATGATCATCTTATTACCTCCCACTGCATATACCTAAAGCTACTCCCCCTGAAGTACACCAGGGTGGGGAACTAAATTAAATACACTCTGCTACGGGTCGTGCCGCCCAATAGTAGGACAAACCAAGGTCATCTAGAAGGCCAGGGCTTGTCAAGAAACCTCGTCCATCTCACCTCCGTTTCGATAAATCAATACGGGGGAAATATAGTCAATCCGGAGTTGAAAGCGCGCGGTAGTAGATTCTGCGGCACACCACCAACTGGCCAGTCGCCTAACTTGGCTTCGTGCAACCGTTCCTTTTCGGAGTTCGAGCGCATATCTTTGCGAGGAACCCACCCCATCGTACACGGAAGGCCTATCCTACACGATCATACCATTTCCCCCATTCAATTCGCACACTTCACTCCTGAGTCTTCAAAACGGAAGTGATTCTGTTTCAAGGCATTCACCAACGGAGAAACCAGGCTACGAAGGGAATCGCTATAGCCGTCCATATAGTGTTGCACTGTACTGAAGAGACCTGCTATCTGATACGTTCGAGATGGGTGGATAAAGCATAACAGATAACCCGAGTACTCCGGAACAGAACAGCATTCACATTGCGGAGCAAACCCTTCGAGCAAGTGTAGAAAACTATCCATCTGCGGTACCTTCGGAAGGCCAGCCCCCAACAAAGAACCAAATCTTCGAGGAACCTGGCAAAGGGTTCAATCCAAACGGAGAGAACTGTACACATACACACACACCACAAATCATATATTGCGCATTAGCATACCCTTAAACTACGCAGCTCTGCGACAGAGCAATTTCCCCCTAGAGGACAAATCAAATCCTGTAAACACTACTTGACTATACCTACCCCGGGTCAGGCAGTTCACAGAACCGCAGTCCGCATCACACCAGCATCTTGAGACAGATTGGCACCTATGGCATGATTACAACACTGTATGCCTGGATGGCCCTAAGAGAAATAAGTCGTAGAAGTTGTAATAAATGTGTCCACTCCCCACAGCAGGGTCTTTCTTGCATTCCAAATACCGTTCAAATTCAGCCTGTGTTGACCCCAAATCCAAATATCACGACCCAGGGCCGCTGTGGCCTGTGAAAGCTGATCATAGGTCTGGACATTGTACAGCCCCTGATTGATACTTTGCTGAAAGAACCCGCAGAAAGCAACCAAGACGTTGAGCTCGACAGCATGGCTTTTTGAGTGCTGGGCTGGCAGGTGCTGGCGCTTTAGGGGCTTGTTGGTTATCGGGCTGAAAAGCCTTAGAATCATAGTATCATCAATCTGCATCGCTGTCTGGGCCTTGAATTCCAATGTCTACAGATACTGAACCCAGATCGATCTGAGATTGGTATCGTCCTGGTAAGAAAGCCCTGGCAAATAGGCGGGTAACACCGTTTGAATAGAGACCTAATTGAACGTCTGGGGGTTTGCTGTCACAGAATGGATCTTGAGTCGTTAGGTCCACATTTTGCGTGGCTTGAGGGACTAACAATATCAGCATTGCAAGGAAGGGAGGTGAATCGTTGAGGGCCTGTTAGCTGCCACCATAAGAACGGAGGACAAAACTGAAGCCATCTGTCAGGTTCCTTTGCATGAATGATCGGGATTCATGAAAAGTCGGGCAGCGCTGCAGACATAGCAGTGCAAAGAATTAACGAAACAGGAGTATGTTGAGCATTGCAGCTATTGAACACATCGGGGTCTTGTATTTGCTTCCGCTCGGGAAGACGTTAAGAAATAAAATTGTGCTGGGCTCATTTTAGTAGGATGATGTTATGTCCGTGCATCAGCTTACTCGGTCGGCCGACATGAGGAAGCTCGGGAACTTTCTGAGACGTCGGAAGATCCTCGGGTTATCTTCCCGAGGTTGGGTTCAACGCAAGGCTGGTCTGCTGAGCATTGGCCGTTTACCCTACCTCATGTTTGCCTCATGTTGTCTCAGCCCCCTGGGCTTCTTTGAGACTTACAATACTAGACTTCCATATTTGGACTTTACCTTGTTGTTGAGTCCACATGCTCCCCGTCCGATAACGCTGGGTATTCCCACTACTATACTAGAACTACTATTTAATAGCCTTAGAGTACATCCTGTTTTTCAGTTTAATAATTGAGTTGCTTTGCCTTCCTCGCATTACCTCTGGGTTCTTACGACTTCTCTCCCACTCGCTCCTCTCCCGCTGTAGCACAAGTAGTATGCTCACCCTCGATCCTGAGCTGTCAGTACTCCTCCTGACTGGTCAGGTAGCTTCCCGACCCGATCTCATCCCAATCTGCCCTCGCTGCTCGCTCGGCCCCTTGTTCACCTCCCCTCTGGACCTGGACATAACAGATGCTTAACTCACTGGTAAGTTTTTATGTGGCCTTGTTGCTCTCAGCCCTGCAGCGTTGGTTGACTTGTCCCTTGTTCACCTCCCCTCTGGACCTGGACATAACAGATGAGGATGACGGACCTGCTATTACTGGAGACGTGTGCGACCTCTCTTAACTCACTGGTAAGTTTTTATGTGGCCTTGTTGCTCTCAGCCCTGCAGCGTTGGTTGACTTGTCGCTGGGTTCCCCGATCCTATTTACGCGGAAGCGCAAGTTGAAACAGACGGCTTTAATATTTAGTTTGGTGAGTATCTCACATCTGTCCCGTCCTTCAGCTTGAAAACAAACACTGGCACACAATAGATGTTCTATCTATCTTATCCGACCACCTGG